>JAPYYQ010000684.1:0-52755 GCA_030522585.1 Anagyrus pseudococci | reverse complement strand
TCCTCAAGCTATCCTGGCTTTAATGCTCTTGCTTGGGTCTCTCAAGCAGGAACGGCGGCATTGCCAAGCTATTCTAGCTTCAATATTTTTTCAGTGCATGCGTTAACGAAAGGACGAGAAAAGTTTTTGGGCCTGATATGAGCAACAATCGGTGCAAAATCCTTACTTTCGAATAACAGTAGAATCGAACATTAATACCGTAATTCGAGTAAACAAGATTTTTTTTATTCCTCTTTCAAAACGTACACACATCCCAGGCTCTGCAGAGAGCCGTGCGCGCGAGTTGGCCGCTGCGCGTATACACACGGCTTACGTAAGAGGCAAAGTCACTATCGCTGGTGTATATACGACGCGCAGCCTTCGAAATTAACCAGAGTGCCACGTGGAATATTGTCCGAGGTTGTCGCCTTGTCAGCAAACGACGACAACGACGACGCCGTAGCAGCGCCGAATGTTTAGCTTCTTTCCAATCCGAAAGCTATGACCGGCGCGTTACGTATACATCTACTTGCAGTCGATCAAAGAAAAATTTCGTAGTTATACCGAAGGCCCCAAGCAATATGGATGTACACAAAGCTCTGTCGAAAGTGCCGTTTCATGGGGGGGGGGGGGCAGCAAAGAGGCGAGGGCGCGCTAATTGTTCAGCAATTGCGTCAGCTCTTCTCTCGGGCTATTTCCAGCTTCCGGAAATGGTAACGTTTACAATTTTACGTTGGCCGCCAGTTGTAAATGGACCTTAGCTGCCTTTCCTGCAACTTAATCTGCGCAGTTGAAAAATTCTACCAGCGGAAAACGTGTACACGCACGCACGCGGTGCTTAGTATATAAACGAATAATAAAAATGATTTTCAAAATAGACCGCGAACGACTTGTCGCGCCTCTCGCGCTGCTATGACATTTATATTGCTCTTGGCTGCATACGCTTTACGCTCGTTATTATTACCGTTGCTGTTATTATTAATGAATCATTGTTTATCAGCGCTTATTACATTAAAAAAAAAAAAGAGGAAAATAGTATTTCTTCGGTTAAACCACTCGGTCCAAGACTCGGCTTGCCCTTTTAAATCGCAGCTAATAGGCCCCGATGCTAAGCATTATTTGCAAAGTAAATGTATTCGCGAGTCGACGCTCTCACGCGCGTCCATTCAACAAGCCTATAGCAGAAACAACATAGCACGCAACAACGACGAGGAAAGAACGATCAGCGTAAGCCAAGAAGCTCGTAACGCCGAAAGCGATTCGTTTAATTATCCCATCGGTCTGGTTAGCCAACGAGTCCCGGAGTAGTAGTCGGTAAATACGTGGGTTCGTAACTCGACGCAAGGGTCAAGGTAAGGCTCTCTCGCGCGACGAAACAATTATTGAGGCGGTATAGGCGCGCTCTGTCCTTGCTCCGAAATCGGCTCCAGGCCCGACGGCCTCCAGCTTCCGGCGAAGACAAGTCCGCTGCGCTTTCTATGTGC
Source organism: Anagyrus pseudococci (assembly GCA_030522585.1). NCBI lineage: Eukaryota > Metazoa > Arthropoda > Insecta > Hymenoptera > Encyrtidae > Anagyrus > Anagyrus pseudococci. The sequence goes on along the minus strand of JAPYYQ010000684.1, from coordinate 51,292 downwards.
CGGATAGCGGCCGGCGCTAATCTCAAGCTGCTGCTGCTGCTGCGACTACTTTTACCTTTGACAGTATCTCGGCATTGGATCCAGTTCTCCTTTTTTTTTCTTAAAGCGGCCGGCAACCCCGGCTGTCTTCTAACGCTGTTCTGATCAAATGCAACTAATACGGCAATGGTCTTAGCAGGAGTTTCCATCGTCTTCGGGGGTTTACAGGCCGTCGTCTGTGTCCGTCACGGGCAGAGGTCTCGGTCGCTCGGGCGCGCGTTGGCCGGAAGCGACGCTGATTGTCCTTGGTTTGAGTCGCTATAGGGGGAGGGCGAGAGAGGGAAGTAGCTTGTAAGCAAAACTTTCGAAGCGTGGAGAAGCGCGGGCCTAGCACACTGTGTGCGACGTCCTCCCCCCCCCCTCTCCCTCCGTAGCTGTATAGCTTGTAGTCCAGTTAAATAAAGTTTTCCAACGATTAGACGAACTGTTGTTTCTTCGGTGAATGAAAAAAAAAAAATGAGTGTTTATTATCGAGGCGCAATAAAATTCGTTTTATAGCGATTGATCGTCTGGGACATGTAACAGGCGGTGTCGGTCTTTATTTTTGTATTCTACCGTATCTCTTTCTCCCTCTCAAACGCATTAAAATTTTAATGAGCACAAGTACTTCCTTTTGACCTTGCAGTTAGACGCATATTTACTACGTGTGATACCGTTGACGAGGTGTACTTATTCTTTTCAAATTTTCTGTTGTAGGATTTATAAACTGCAACGCCAACGCGACGTTACAATCACTAGCTCAGTTACACGGTAAGTTTCTAAACGATTATTGGTACTATTTATATTATTATCATAAAATTTTTTATTACGATGATAAGAATTGCATTGTATTTCTAGTAATAATTCGCAATTACTCGAGATTAAAATTATTGAAATTCCCCTGAAAACTAATTTCGAAGATGGTAATTACGACAAGCAAATGAAAACCCATGGAAAAAAACCTTCTCATAATCAGCCCCGATTAATTATTGCTGAAAAAAAAGTAGTACGGAGTTTCTAATCGAAAGTAAAAAGAAGTGAAAATTTAAAATCAGAGCAAAAGCAGAACGTCAACGGCACAATACCCACTCGCGCTGTCCCGAGCGACTCTCGAAATCATTCACTCGTTATGTTAAATAACAAAATACTTGATAATATTTATTACAAACGAAATGCCGTGCGGAAACCTGGGCCAAGCGTGCGATTGAGTCAGCGGAATTCGCGCAAGCTGATATGTTTAAAAAAGTTGCAAAGAAGAAGCGAAGAAGACAAGGAAGGGGAACGAGTAAAGGAGCGATCAAATATCTGGCACTTTCAGCGCGTGCCTTGGGGGAGGGGAGACTGTTCAAAATAATTACGCCGAAAACTCGCGGTATCAGCAGAATTTTAACGGCAAGGAAATATTCGATTTTTACTCGACTCCAGATTAGTTTCTCTTTCTCTGCCAAGACAGTTTGTTGGAATACCAAATTTGGCAGTAGTTTTTTACAGTAGTTGCGTTGTTTTTTGGTAATTCGGATATTAAATTATTAAAAAAAAAAACGTTATTGCGTAAAGAGATCGTGTCTGTTGCGCCTATTAAACGATCGGAAAGTGGAAATTCTGCCAAGGATACGAGAAATACAGGACAAGGAAAAACGTAGCTAATGGCCCGAGTATAGATGTATATACACAAAGTGCTGAAATATATAAAATTTCTAGAAATAACCTTATCAAAAATAATCATCCAAATCGGCAATAAATTATCTGTACATAAGCTCATAACAGCATGAAATTTATACAATTACACGTTATTCATTTGATTTTAATTATTAATAAGCTAGGTGTAAGATTTCTTTTTCATTGTGTACGACAAAAAAGAATCCGAGCGGCTTAGGAAAAATCCGCGCGTTTAATCCGTTTCTGATTCGCGAAATAATAACTTTCTAATAAGTTAATAAGACTTCTCACGTTATTAAATACGATTAAAAAAAAAAAATAAATAAGAAGTGGCAACATTACAGTCAAATAGAATGAAAATAAAAAGTAATTAATACGTGCACCTGCTAAAACGTGCAATCGCGTGCAAAAGAAAAATGACCTGGGCCTTCATTTTATATATATAAATGTGTATAAGTATATATACGTATACGTATAAGCGAGAGAGCAGCATTTTTTTTCATCTCCCTGGAATTTAGAGAGTTAAGCGCTACCTTAAATCTGAGATCTGCAAAAACAAATAAATTAATCAATTACAAACGGCAGCAGGCACTTGGTATACAGCGATAAACGGCGGCGCGTTTAGTTTAAGCCAATCTTCTCTTTAAATTAATTACATCTCATTAGCCAAGAGAAACAAATCTTCTTCTCTGTTTTTTCACCTTTTTTTTCTCTATTCCACGCTGATCTCTCTATATCTCCCCCTTTACTCTGACGTTTTTTTTCTATGCAGCAAATACTCCTACGTATACACAAACGCGCTTATAATCAATAAAATCCTTCCTCGTAATATATCAGTGAATAGGCAATTTTCGTGTGCCACGGCCATTATGCCAGCACGCTCTCAAGATAGAGAGGATGTGTATTTTGCTCTATTTTCTCGGGGGGAGCGCATAGCGCGCTGGGAAAATCTAATTCTCGACTACAACGCGCCGTTTGAATTTCTTCAGCGCGACACTCGTGCCTCCGACTATAGTCCTGACTTTCTCCTTTTTATTAAATCCTCGAAACCCTTTCCACCTTCGATTGTTCGATTCCTAGATGCGCGACAGCTAGTTCGCATCGTATTTCTCATTTCGAATTTTCCTTGTTACGTTCAATTCAATTTGGCGATTATCAAATGTCACTCCACGACTATTCTTACGAGATTTCTCTCGCGTTGTGAAATCTCCGCCAAGGTGAATCGGAGAGTACCAGGAATCCTTGGGGGAGGAGACCCGAAAAGCAATCAGCGCGTATCAAAATTATAAATATCGCAATGAACAACCGCCATATTTTCTCAATTGTCTTCATCTCTATAGCCGTTTAACAACTAATAAGGAAGCTCCGAGGTGACTAAAGAGCCCGTGAGAGAGAGATAGAAAAATTGACCTACAAAGCAGCGTTTGCGCTTGATTTTGACTGCAGCAGTGCCGTGGCGAAAGTAGCTGCTGATGCCGATCGTGCGTTCGCTAATCTCTCTCTCTCTCTCTTTCTCCATGGCGTTTGGTCCACAAGCAATTACCGTTAATCGGCTCGCGAAGTGCGCAGGCTCGATTGTTGGGCTTTAATTGCGCTTGGCTCTCTCGGCCATTGACAATCGTCTTTATGTCAAGAGCAAAAGAGGAATAGGATACGGTAGAGGAAGGGCCGTAGCAGTGCAGCTGCTACTGCAGACTCGTGTATAAATGTAACATCCTGTCGAACAGTAACCGAGAGGGGTGCCGTCGCCGCCGCTATACTCGTCGGCCCGCTGCTTTACCCAGACGCCTATTGCATTTAAACATTTTATGTATGTCACGTTGAGCTTGGTCTCTTTCATTGCCAAACTGTCTTTCGCTTTTTTATCATTTGCTCAATTACAGAGTTTCCATTTTGTTTAAAATCCGCTTACACCGTACGTACATAGTGTGCTAAAATTTAGCTGAAAAATTGATTATTTCTGTTCGAGCCCGTAACGAAAAGTGAAAGTCAATCAGCCTAAAAATCTCCATTTTCCAATGAATCTAGGGCGTGAATTTGAGATACAAAAAAAAAAATTCAAAGCCAGCCAGCTGTATACCGCCTCGAATTTTTCTATCGGCCTCGTTTTATCCCGGCCCGTCTACTGTCACAAGCAATCGAGCCGACGAGCTGTAGCATGGGCATAGAGGGCCATTCACCCCCGATTCTCAAACGGTACTACAAGAGGGGGTGCCTATTGGGGTGCTGAAGGGAGGGGGGCATACACGTATGACACACAGATGACACACGCAATTTTTCCGTAATTATCATGCCTCCTCGATTTCGACCTAGTCTTACCTCGTGAGCAGCTGAAGAGAACTCACGAGACATACGGGAGCGCTCTCGTTCTTTATTTAGCCTGCCAATAATCAAGCGTGTGCGCTTGCAGTTGGAGGTATTGTGACGTTAGCGCTGAGGTGGAATTACGTAACAACGTATGAGAAGCGGTGTTTCGAGAAAATTTTTTCGAGACTATACTGCTTTACTTTTTACGTGAGTTTGCTTCGGCAGGCACGACGATCATTTAATTTTGATACTTTGACTACTCCTTTTCCAAGCTACTGCATTTTGTCACTTTTCACGCGTATCATCAGTTAAAACAGCGAATAACATCGATATAGCCACACTCGAATAATTGTTTATATCGAAACGCATTATTAATGCTTAGTAAGTGAAACAATACGGATGACGTCCAATAATAACCGACCAACAGAACGGCGGTATTACGCAAGAGCTCAGTCCTTGCTACAAAGCTTTTGCTTCTTCTTATTCTCCCGAGCGAGTTGTGTTTGCACACATATTCTGCTCTCGCTCGACTCGCCGCGCTGTGCTCTTGACACTTGTGCAACGCACAGTGCTGTCCGCCTGTTTCTTGCACAATGTATGAAGTCTCTTTTTTTCTCTCTCTCTACCATTCATACTTATTATTTGCTCAGAATTTTCGGCTATTTCGACTTTTATCTACTTGTTTTTTTGATAATGTAAGTTTACATCGTGTAATGTAATTTAAGTTGGAAACCGGGTCAACAATTTTTTAATTGCTTCGTACAATTTTTTCTAAAGAAGGCCCTACACTAGATTTTAAGTGTCGACACTAAAAATGAAGTCTTTTTGCTTGTCAGTTAACTCACGCGCACTTACTCCCTTCCTTCTTCCAACAGACCTTAGTGTATTTCGCTCGAATCAAAGAATCGTTTAAAAATCGACAGCACTGTCATCACCATATGTCAACGTCACCGAGGTGTGTGTACCTTCGAGAACTTTGAATTTTTTATTAAAGCCGAAAGGTATATAAAACCGCAAAACCGCACCCCGCTGATGAACGCAGGGGAGCTCTCTCTCTCTCTCTCTCCTTTAGCAATGCAGTCCGATGAGTTAAGACGTAGGTAGGTTGATCGATGGCGCGTACTCGACTCTGGGGCGTTATACCGCTGGCGCAATTAATCACCCGCGGCCGGAATCGAACTTCGAGGTTCTCCACCCGGCGAACGCCAGTTACTTTGTCGCCAAGCTCTCCCTCTTCGTTTTTTTTTTTTTTTTTTTTCATACACATTTCTTGCACGCTCGGGATTTCGACGGAAGACTTTTTTTGTAATTACTCAACTTCCGCGTTCCGCGCCAACGGCATGCTCGTCTGCCCAATTTGTCTCTTTTTCGCAAATTTATCCGAGTCACTCTTCACGGAGCTGTCAACCTTGAAAAAAAAAGAAGTGAGATGAATAAAAAAGCATGTACTCGCATGCAACGGTCAGCTGTAGTTTTTGGAAAACCCTCTATGCCAGAAAGCACACCAAGGGGGGGGGGGGGAGAGGAGTAGAGAGGGGGGGGAAGGGGAGAAGGGCGGGCGGAGAGAGGGAGAGCAGGGGCCGCGGTGAAAACCCGTGCGGGGAGGTCGTTGAACCAGCCTATCAGCCGCGCGCGCGTGTCTCCTCTGGGGGGGTTTACAGGGGCTGCCCCCGCGCCCGCGCGTGCGTATGCACCTCTATACAGAAGGGGGATGCCGAGAACTGCCTGTGACGTAACCGTCGTTGTGACACGAGAGGGGGGGGGGAAGGGCTGCGTCTGTGTGGGGGGTTTGAAAATACATGCGGAAAAGCGCATGTGCGCCCGCTGCTGTCTGGATGAAAATCGATGAAAACGCGGAGTCGGCTGATGCCGAGTCTTAGCAAACGTCCCCCCCTCTTCTCTAGCTTCTTCTTTTCCTCTCTCTCTCCCCCTGCACGCTTCGTTGGCTTGTGTATGTCTGGGGCTTGAGGGCCAAGGGGGTGGCGTCCGCGAGCGCACGTCTCATCCGTTTCAGTATCGCCACGGAGTTATTCCAGTGCAGATGCGCGTCTGGGCTCCTCGATTTTCTTCTCTGTGAACCTCCGTCACTAAGTGCCTGTATAGGCTCGCTTGTCGCTGCTGTGTCGACCATAGCGAGTGTAGAGATATGTACGTGCGCGGGTGTGTTTAAGTATGTAGCTGCGTAGTGCTGCGCGATTTAAAGGCTGGTATACATTTCGATACGAACGATCGGCTGTTCGATTTGAAACTACACATGGATCTCCGCAAGTTAGCTTGGGTACTCGAGCAGGAGTTTGAAGGTACCGAATAATAGAAAAATAAATTCAAAATGTACATAAATTTATCATAATACAAACGTTTTATTAAATTCATGAAAAATAACCTTCGAAAATAATCAATCGAATTCCAAGCGAGTGTTCCTCGGGCGAGCCTCTGCTAAGAACTAAAAAAAAAAATCAGACGACCGTCAGTTCCCGCAGTTCGCTCGTGCGTTGCTTCCGCGGACTAAAGTATTTACGCGGAGATACGGAGCCGAGCAGTCTCGGCCGTTCTCTCCCCCTTCCCCCCCCTACTTCTGCTCCGGCCGACGGAATGCAGATTCGCGAAATAGCCATAGGTCGGAACTGGACGGTGCCCTCGCGAGAAAAACAGGCGACGCTCGGCGGCATCATCGCACCAACAACATCGTCGCGAGAGCCCTCCCTCTCCTTACAGCTCCCCCTCTTTACTCCCCTCCCCCTTGAGATTGACGGGTGCGGGAGACGCGGGTACGAGCGTCGCATTTTTTCGGCTGGCCCCGAGTGGAGTGCACGTATCAACCCTCTATTTCATTCGTACACTAGTGTTCCCGAGTGCCAAGTCGGACTCTCTCTCTCTCTGCGCGATTGATCACGCTTATATTCCGCCCGCGTTCGCTATCGGCGCAAGAAAAAAAAAAAAATAACGGAGATCCGTTGGAGGCAAGAAGCAGCCTGGAGGAGAGTGCAAGTACGTGGAGGACCAGTCGGAGTGCAAGCACAAGTGGGGAAGAGGAAGCAGGATAGATATCATGGCAACCCGCGTGCGCAGGGTGCAGTTTTGCGTTAAGCATCGGCTCAGTGAGTTTTAATATCGGCCCCGCCCCGTAGGCCTTACCCATTTTTTTTTCTCTCCGCCGACGTAGTTTGGCTACACGTCTGTGAATTGTTGTGTCTGGCCGAGGAGACGCGTTCGCGGAAGTCCAGCCGGAGCCTAGACTTGTCCCGATGCCGGCTCTGGTGTGTATCATACGCACACCCGCTCGGCTAATGCGTGGGACTTTTAAAAGTTCATTTGTTTGCTCGTCGCGGTCGGCCATTTTTTCGACCGACTCTCCTTCCTCATTCCATCATCAGCTGCCGATTCAACAATATGCCGATTTATTTATTTATGCCTTCCCCCTACCCCTTGGTACCTTATACTTATCCAAAGTATAAAAGAAACATACCGATATTAACGGTACACATATTTATACGACCGATTTTAACTTTTTTTGTTTCTTTGCTCCAAGAGAAACCAATCGCTAAATTTGGCAATTAACGGCGATGCAAAACTAATTTCCGGTCCCCTTTTTCGGGACCGTGTTTACAGGCAAATCTCCATTCTTCCCGGGCCTCGACGAGCCAAGCGGTAACCTGCTGGAAGACCCAAACTCCGCCGGCCAACTCGACGGTGTCGGTGTCGGCGTCGGCGTTAACGTCGGCGGCGGTGTCGGCGTCATGTCCGCCCCCCAGGCCGCGCCGTTATCCTCGCCGAGCCGCAGCAGCCCGCACAGTCAGGGTAGCGAGACCGGCGAGCGGTTCTCGCGAAAGGTCTTCGTTGGTGGTTTGCCGCCCGACATCGATGAAGGTTTGTTTAGTCATTGTTGTTAGCCTTTTTTTATTTTTTGTTTATCTGAATATCACGATTGATAACGATTTTCTGTTTTTTTTTTGCAGATGAGATTACAGCTAGCTTTCGACGCTTCGGCGCATTGGTCGTCGACTGGCCACACAAGGCAGAAAGTAAATCATACTTTCCACCGAAAGGATACGCCTTTCTACTTTTTCAGGTGGAGTACACCTCTTTTTTTCTCTATTTTTAAAAACACTTTTTTTTATGTAATAATAAGAATACTAACAATTTCCTATAAACATTTGCAGGACGAAAGCTCAGTGCAGCAGTTGATAGACGCGTGTATCCAAGACGACGACAAACTGTACCTGTGCGTCAGCTCGCCGACAATTAAGGACAAGCCCGTGCAGATTCGGCCGTGGCGATTGAGCGACGCGGACTTTGTGCTCGACGCCTCGATGCCCCTGGACCCGCGCAAGACAGTCTTCGTCGGCGGCGTGCCACGGCCCCTCAAGGCCGTCGAGCTCGCCATGATAATGGATCGGCTCTACGGTGGCGTCTGCTACGCGGGCATCGATACCGATCCCGAGCTCAAGTATCCCAAAGGCGCCGGCCGCGTTGCCTTTAGCAACCAGCAGAGCTACATCGCCGCCATATCGGCGCGATTCGTTCAGCTCCAGCACAGCGATATCGACAAGAGGGTGAGTAAACTTTGGGGGTACCTCTTTTGCCAAGTTAATCTTGTAATACGTTGTCATTTTTCTCTTTCTCTCTCTCTCGTTTTATCTATCTGTCTATCTTTCCTTCTTTATTTCTCCATCATTTAGGTTGAGGTCAAGCCTTACGTCCTCGACGACCAGATGTGCGACGAATGTCAGGGTCAGCGCTGCGGCGGCAAATTTGCTCCATTTTTCTGCGCCAACGTCACTTGTCTGCAGGTAAAAATTATCTTAACAATTGTCAATTCAATTCCAAAGCAGCTATATTTTATTAATTTTTTTTCTTCGATTTAGAAAATTTGTCAAACGACTAATTTGAGTAAAAAAAAAGTCGGTAAAGTGTTAACTATTGCATAAATAAAACCTATATCCGAACTTTCAGTATTATTGCGAGCACTGCTGGGCGACGATTCACTCGCGACCTGGTCGCGAGTTCCACAAGCCTCTCGTTAAGGAAGGAGCAGATCGGCCCCGAGCTGTGCCCTTCCGCTGGTGTTAACCTCAGCAGCAGGCGCTGCCTACGCAGTCATCGCAGCATCAGCAGCAGCCGAACCAGTACCATCATCACCACCACCACCATCACCACAATCACTACCAATACCAACAGCAGCAGCAGCAACAGCGTCGTCGTCGTCCTTGAGATATATTATAAACATTGACCGCGCGCCTGCCTTTGAGCCGCCAAGAGTTGGTCGAGGGCCAGGCACGAACAGGTGAAGAAAAGCATGAGAGAAAGAGGGGCTTTGGAGCTCAGAATAACGTATCTGGCTCCCCGAGTAGATAGGTCCAAATGAAGCTGAAACGATTCGCGCACCGTAGAATTAACGGTACTCTCCCGTATAGTGAATAAAAAAAAAAAAGATAGGGATCGAGAGCGAGCGAAAGAGCGAGTGAGAGTGAGAGAGTCCATGATTTTAAAAGTGCAGAATGTGAATAAGCAGCCACCAGGTCGAGCGACGAGCCAAAGAGCGAGTCGAGCAATGCGGCTCGAAACGCGAGCAAAGAAACCCCGCCCATACGCCAACTCGCGTATATAGGTACACTCCATCTACACACACACATAGACACACTCTTACATGTACACATAAACACACGCGAATTTACCCGAATCTACAGACTTAGATATACACGTACAGGCAATTGGTAGGGCTGCCCTGGGCAGCTGTTCTTCAAGTAGTGCACCAGCAGGCATATAAGTCGTCACCAAATAGTCAGGACAGAAAAAAAAAGAAAAACATGCCTCCTCAAGCCTAAGCTCAAAACTACTTGCGATTTCACTATTAATAACGATGAGGATGATGAAGAAGAAGAAAAATACCATATTGATACCTAAATCGTCTCTATTCCTAATCTTAAACTATTCCATTGATTTCTACTGCTACTTTTGCAACCACGTCCTATAATGTGTGATTTTGTTTGCGCAACGGAGATGACGCCAAATAGAGAAGGAAGAGAAGGAGGAGGATGATAACAAACCGCGACTAGACTAGAAGACAAGTCGATTTTCTATTTTTCGCCAATCTACGATTTTTCTGGCGAATGTTAACGATAATGGACGATTATATAAAAAAACCAAGCTTTAACCACTGAGTGTTTAGGAAGAACTCAATTTTCTCTGTATCACAGTTTCTCTAGCGCTTAAGGCTCCTTATTATCTACGTTTAATGGATATGATAAGGAAACAAAACGTAACAGAATACACAGACACGAAATCACAGACTTACATATTAACTACTACTATTGCTACTACACTTCTTACTATTACTACTACTACTACTTCTACCACTACCACTACAATACTACCATAGATGTTGAAGCAGTCGATTTAAGAAATGATGATTTGTTGTCCTCGTTATTGTACAACAGTTGCTAAAGTATTTACGTTTAAATTTATTTGAATACTTTGACAATATCAATGATTAATTAATTAATATTGTTAAAAATTCAATAACTACGATTAGTATAATTTATACTCGCACAATAATGTAATTTTACACAAAAAAAAAATAAATTAATTCTGTCGCGAGTGGAAAAACGATTTTATATTTGTTTCAATATTTACTAATAATACGAATCTGTGACGAGGACGGTCGCCTGCTCGGTCGATTAAATCTATTTAAAAAAAATCTAGTAATTATCGCGATAAAAGATACGAAAGAAGCTACTCGAAAACTGAACATGTGACTTACCTCTAGATGTACAAAGTAAACGGTAATGTAATAAGGGTTCAATATTCGTGCGGGAATAATATGCATGGCACGTACGTGTTACTTGGAAATAATGCGGGACTCGTCTTTCGTAAGAGTCGCCTCAGCAAACGCCAATTGAAATTTTAGTCATTTGCTGACCCTCGACTTCCCTTGCTTTCACTCCCTCTTTTAAGTACTTGACTCGGCCTTGACCACGGCATGACCTATTTCTTCTTCTTCTTCTTTTTCTTCTTTCAAGAAGGTTCTTGTCGGAAAGAGAATAGCTTTGCTCCTGAAGAGATAACAAACAAACAAATTTGTTCGTATGCAAGTAACTGTTTATGAAAAACGACCAAGCAGCTTAGAGATATTACCGGGGTATTTTAGTTGCCCGTAGTTTTTTTTCAAAAGCTATAACCTAAAACTTTTGAATATTTCAATCAACAAAAGTCAGTTATGAACATTTGAATGAGATATGTATATTTTATTAATTCTTTTGAAGTCTCTGCAAGAATCCCCTTGAAGTAATTTAACAGCGTTAATTATCGTTAGCTTCAAATGTGAAAATTTAGGCTTGTTAACGTAAACAATTATTATTACGGCGGTGGTTATACTTGAAGAAGAAGAAAGCTAGGGCAAAAAATGCGACACAATAAGTAAATTGTAGATCCCCCCAAGTAGACATGATAAAACGAAAAAAAGCTTAAAAGTAAAGCAATGGCAGCAGGATAAACTTTAAATTTCCGCATGAGTAACAAACAAGCGCGTTTGAACGACTTTACCTGCAAGAAGAAGCGTCTGCTCGCGTTTAAAAGTCATAGGGGTGTCACACGTAAAACCTAGAGCAGCACAAGGAGTTGATGTCGTCTGGCAATACTAAGACTAACAAAAAAAAAAATATAACAGACCTACGGATACCTGCAGAACAAAGTAATCATAATCATAATAATAATAATAATCGCAATAATATCATTAGAAGCGGTACAAATGATAAATTGTACACGTTTGAAACTGAACTTCAACGCTACGTCAACTTAACGGTTTTTCTTTACCCCCGTGTAAATAATTTGAACTTTTTATCTTTCGTCGTGGATGCATTTTCGCTTCTTGGACTTTCTTTTCGAGAAACAATCAAAGATTGCATGTAATTTTCATACGTTTTTAAATAATACCCCAGCAACACACTTGTTAATTTGCACTTTAACTTCACTTTCTTCATTTTTATTGTTATAACAAGTTGCACTGGCTTATGATTATTAGTTTGTCGTTTCACCGCAAACTAACAAACATGAATCTGTTAATGGCATTGGTTATTTGTTCTTCGATTGTTCCCCTCTTTTAGAATTTTATCGCTATACGCCTCTTTTTACATCGTTCTTCCGTGACTGACAATTGACTTTTAAAGTAAAAGAAAAACACTTACGTAAGTATTATGACTTATAAGACTATTCAATCCACAACAATAAATAATCAGTTTTACGGAAAAAGTCCATGTCTGAAGAACTATAGAAACAATTGAGAGATCGACCAAATGTTTCTGCTATTTATGGTTTCCTTGTGACAAAATTAGCATCTCTTCATCGTTATTATTATTAATGTTGAAAAAAAAATGCAATGCATACCCACATATTTACACGCAAAATTTATTCGTATATTTTGTTAGTCTTTACTTTTTGCTATGCTCCTTGTTACTATATGCAGTGAAAAAAATTTTGAGAGAGAATTATTTTTCATTTTTATTCATATGCTAAACTTCTCAAGTTCTATTTTTTTATCAAGATTATGCATGTTATTATTACGTAAATTTGTAAATATAGTACGACCGCGATAAAGTCGTTGAACCTTTGTTAGTGCTTTTTTATTATTACAAAAGTATGAAAAATGACCATTCGTAATCAAATTCACTAAATGCACTTAAAGAACCTTGGCTGCGATTGCTTTTCGATATTTTATTCAGACGAATCTTATATATAAGATTAGAAGTGACATATTTAATAGTTCAATTAAATGCATAACTATATTAGACGAATGATTTTGCTTGCTTGAAATCGTAGTGAGATCGTGTTAAATTGTTTCTGGGCAAATTTTTTTAAGACGTTTTGACGAGGCGAGAACCGATTGTTAAAATTAAACATATCGTATACTCTGGATGTTATACTAATAATCCACGGTAATTTTTCCTTTTCGTCTTTCTTTTTTCCAAGTGCTTTAGTAGCTGTTTTAAGATCTTTGCCATTTCGTAGAGATCTTCACGTACCAAAGAACACAACAAACATGTACACAATACACTAAATTGGAATAATTTGAGTATTCCTAATTTGGCTCACAACCACCACACTTATCCAACCTTCAACACAGACACGAACAAACGTATAGACACACATAAACATGTAGACATGTAAATTCTTTCTTAGACGTACAGGAGAATAGATAGACAGAAAGAGAAGTAGTGACGCGTCAAAAAAAAAAAAGGTTGGGAAGTAAGATTGACGATACGTCGTCGATAAATAGGATAAAGTATGATACGGTTTAGCATAAAAACCGCTATTGAAAGCAAGTGTAATACTGTAATTCAATAGATGAAAAAAATATTCATAATTAAATAATAATGATAATAATATTATTACTGCTAATTTAAATAAATAAAAAAATGATGATGGTGATGATGATGATGATAGTAATAATGATAACAAGAACAAGAACAACAAAAAAACAACAACAATAATAATAAGGCACGGGACTAAAGTTGCAAAGTTAATAAAAAGCGAAAGGAGATCCTGTAATAAAATAAAAAAAAGGAGACGCCTTGCGCATAGTCAAAATGTTATATTTTGTAAAGTTAATAAATTCGTCGATCATTCTTTTTGTAACTCTCGTACTTTTAATCGTCTCTTCTCTAACGACAATGGAACATTTTTCGTCCTCCCTATTGGTGCGGAGTGCGAGCACACGCACGAGGCCTAGGAAAAATCTAGCGCTAATCAATTTGCCATCGCGATATTTCGTTATATAGGTCAAATGATGCTGGGCGCAGTGCAATGTGTTTATTAAGCAAATTTTTTTTTTTAGAAAAACAAAAATAGCAAAAAAAATAAAATAAATAAATAAAGAAACAACGGAAAACAACGATCGCAAAACAAGACAAAAAAATGTGTCGCGCGTCTGTTTGGTCCGAGAGATATAAAGAGAAGTAAAAAATAAATAAATGATAAGTAATAAGTCGAGAATTGTTAAAAAGTGCGCTAAGATTTTTCACGAGGAAATTTGTGCGTTTCTCTTTTTCTATATTAAAAGCACATTGTTTATCAATCGTGCGGCTTTTAAATGATAATTGTTTGGCGCGGAGCGTCGTCACGATATAAAAAGCAGGCCGATCAGCGGTTTTTCTCGCTTCGTTTGAACTCGTGAGCGCGGAAAAAGCGCTGACGCCTCCCCTCGGGTCTTCGCCGCGATCATTCTCGCGTCCTACACTGTGGGCATTGCAGATTTTTTTCACCTTGTGATTATGCAAAAATATTTATATAAGTATATGTACTATTTATATAGAGGCAATTGAGAAGCGGAGAAAGACTCGCAGTGAATTCTCGCGATTGTCGCGCGTGTCGCGCGGCGCTTCCGCCGCCGATGCATTAATTATTATGTATTTACGATATGTAATTGAAAAGAAAACGGTTAAAAGAGAATATGGAAAATTGTTACTATTCGAAAGAGAAAAGGCGTCTTTTTTCACTCGAAAGCGATTAAACTTTGTAATCGAGGACGGAGGGAGGGCCTTTTCTTTTAGTTTAAGAATTTTTTTATTCTTATAAGAATAGAAATTGATTGTTTTTCTTTTTTGTAATTTTTATCGTCTATTGTGACCTTTTTTTGTATAGCGTGAATTTTTCTATATTAATATTTAGCTTCATCTTCGGCAAATTTGTGATCCTTTTTATAATATTATAATAGGCGGAAACAAATTTTTGAGACGTCAGAGCAGAAGAGTTCAAGCAGGGCCGAGCGTGAACGAGATAATAGGGTGACGAGAGCTATATAAGGCGAGTTTGCACACGGTGTGCAACAAAACTTGACGTGCAATTTTTAGAGAACAAGGAACGAAAACGCGAGAGAACGAACGATCGAAAGAAAGAGTGCATATGTGTGTGGATATGAGCGCGCGCGCGAGAGAGAGAGAGAGAGAGAGAGAGAGAGAGAGAAAGGCAACAAGGTATATGAAGGAGCCAAACTAGTCAAACTCGAAATAAATCGAAAAAAAACACAGCTCCTTAAGATATATAAGAGCACAAGTGCGCAATTCGCTTGCCAGTCCCGTTCATACTTGTAAGCGCAGGTAGGTGTAGGTCTTTGGCGTTGAGCTGCTACCGTTGCCCCGTGGCTGCCTCTGCAGCTTTGCCTTTGACCGGCTTCCTGCGTTTTGCATGCTCGCATATATATATGCGCGGTAAACGTACGGTGAAAAAAAAACAATATGACGCGCCAGCGAGTCGTACGCGCCGCCCTGAGCTTCTGCCTCGTCGCTAGTTAAAATATAAATATATACATATATATCTATATAAATGCATATATGCATATATATGTATGTATAAGGCGGTTACGGCGAAGGTACGGCATGGAAATTCTGAGGCAAGAGCCGACAACATCTGCTAGTTCGGAATAAAAGTCAAAAGCAGTGAGACCGAGCGTATGTCCCGGCATATACGTACATACGGATTATTATTATTATTATTATTACTTATTCGGCGCCAAGAGCTCAGCCGAAGAAGAGCCAATTGCGACTTTGAGGGGGAAAAAAGAAAATAGAAAATTGAGAAAAAATAATGTTGCTGTGTGAGTTTGTCGTAACCTATGTTTTGTAAGCGAACGAGTGTTTTTTCCAGTGTCGTGTCCCGAATCGTCTGTTTTCTTTCTTTTTTTTTAATACCATACGAGAATCTTGTTTATTTTTTCTTCTGTTTTTCTTTTTTTTATGATTATTATTATTCTATTTTATTTGTATAACCGAGAGTAAAGAGCAACGCTTGTGTTCTCCTTTACATACACATATACATATAAATACGTATATATATATATTTTTTTGTCCTTAGTATTTAGACAGAGAAGAAATCATTTTTGGAATCGACTTTTTTTAACTGCTAGAATAATTTTTATTATAACCTACTTAAGTAAAAAAAGTATGACGAAATTTTTTATTTTTTTCTATTAAATAAATACATTTTGAAAAAAATATAAAATAAAAGGGTGGCGTTGATTTTTTATTTTTCACGGTCCTTCCATCTTTATTTCTTTCCTTATACGTGTCGTCATTTTATAAATAATTAACCCTCTTTAATACCAAACTCAAATGAAATTATATTAAATATCTGATAAAATTGTAAACTTATTTTTTTATACAAAATAATATCTCCGAAATACCATGTTCTTAGTAAAAACAAAGAAAAAAAATTATTGAAGAGATGCTGAGTCAATGTATATTTGATAATCATCAAGGTTTATGCTGTGTACAACTTATCCATACTTTTTTGGCATTGTCGTCGCTAATCAATTTATTCTTAAATTAATATATTTTATTACTATTATTTGAAGAACGTGAAAACCAATAGTATGACTGTCAGTATACTATGTCGTATAATTTTTCTGAACAAGCTTTCAAAGATAAGGAAGAAAGAAACCAAGTAACTGATATTTAAAAATACATCTGTTACAGTAATTGAAATATTAAAAATCAACCGTAGTATGAATTCGCATTGTATTATATTTTGTCGTTAAATTCATTCAATTATAAGCAGCTAAACAATTTTATCGATGATTTATTTTATCAAGCAATAAATTAAAAATTTTATAAACATGTGAACGTAAACAATAAGAACATTTAAAAGAATGTAATATTGACAGCATTTAACGTAGAGAAATCTTTTGACTGTGCAGTAGTTAAAAAGTTTTTATGAGTGAAAGCAAGGAAAAAAAAACGATACATGCTGAACAAAGATATTTATACACTTATCTAGCTGTATAGATTCAAAAGTTTCTTGTATGTCAAAGAATCGCGCGGAAGTCGTGATAGTAGTGAAATTTCAATTTTTCAAAAATAAAAATAAGAAAACGCCGTAGCAGAGAGAAAGAGAAATAAGAAGAGTCAATGGGAATATAGAATCGTCAAAATCACCAAGAAATTTTTTAATCCTCTTGTAAAAAGGAAAAGACGTAGAATTAATAAGCGCCTAAGAAGTAATAAGGAAAAAACGACGGCTTCTTTACGCTAAATAAATTCGAGGATTTTTAAATTGAAGAAAGAATTTTTTCTATATTAAGTATATATATGTTCGATAATATGCTGATACTGTGAATCACGGAAAAATTTGTACGACGACGACGACGACCACGACGACCACAACGGATGTAAGGAATGCGAATATCAAGCAAAAAAAAATGTATTCGAGCGGAAATGCGTTTTGCTCACGTTCGATAGCCCTCTCCTTGTTCATTGTTGTTTGGAAAACCGTGTGGCGAGAGAGAGACTACTTACGCTGTCGGCGGTTATTTACTGCAGCCGTTTTATATATTCGCAAAACAGTCATTTGTCTCTGTAAACGCAATGCAAATTTTTTTATGAAAAAAAATAACTTCCAATCTCGATCGAATAATTAAAGCCGTAGCAGAAAATATTTAAATATATATATATATATGAATATGTATATATTTTAAATATTTCAACTAAAAAATCAATCTACTTCGCTGTGAACAAATGTACTGCTAAATAACGTTTCAATTATTATTGCTTTTTGCAAGTGAAAAAGTAGAAGTAGCAAGATATCGTGTTAAATTTGAAGAAAAAAAAATTATGATAATATTTAGATAATTCAACGAGCTAGGACTTTTTCTGAGGCGTTCTTCGACATCCCGTCCGTGAAAATTTCACGCGCACTACTTGGCAAATTTTATAACCGATTTACCTTTGTCGTTTACTTTTTTCTAGTTGACAACTAGCTTTAGTCGGTTTTTAGCTGAGAGAGTACACCTCCGTACTCGCGTTAATTCACGAGCGTACGACGCAGTATTACGAGAGCAAGCAGAAGAGAGCGGGATTTTCAAAGAATTTGAAAACTAATGTTGAATTATACGATTTTTTGTAATTTTAAGCAATCGAATTCAAAGTTATTCTAGTTTTACGGTTCTTTCGTAGATGTTCGAACGATTGTTTCACACTCTCGAGATCTTTTTCCTCGTTATTGATTAATTAAATTTCATACGAAGACTTTGTACTTTTTTTTAAAAAAAAAGTAAACAAAAAGGTGCAAAATCCACGTTTGTAGATTATACGTGTGCAATTTTAATCTTTAGATTGTTGAAAGAGACGCGATAATCGAAAGATCTCAACAATGCGGCGACAGCAGAAATGAATGAAAGTGAACATTTCTAAAGAGCAGAAAAGCGAACAATAAGAAAAAAAAGTATGGAAAATTTAGTAATTTTTTATATATATATCAGTTTTCGATGTTTTTCAAACAATACTATCTCGCGAGAGTTAAGAAAATTTTTTCGAAGAAATTCTCAAGTATAAAACGTTTTTAAACTTTAAATAGTCAAGCTAATAACTATTGTAGAAGCGGAAAATTTTTATGAAAAAAAATAGCATTAGAAATAGTTTTTGAAAGTTGATAAAAAAAAGTTACTATCCGATGACTTTACTCCGCTTCTGGAAGAACAATTGTTAACAATTAGTTATTGGCATTTAAAAAAAAGAGTTTTCAATATTTCTATAGGCTAAAAGCGCAACGTTGAGCGAATACAATAAAGTAACTCACGTTTTAGTTTGCAAAAAATATGGATATTCAAGTTTATTAGAATGTGGGATAACGCTGGTAAATAATAATTGGAAGGAACCTGAACGACTAGGAATAAGACTATTATTATCAAATGGAATTTTTCTATTTAAATATTTTTCTTTTGTTAAAAAAAAATAGAACATATGAATAGTCATTTTTTAGAATCTTCGACCGTTAGTTTTGTAAGAATTTTTGAATTCATAAATTTTTGTACGAATTATCGATATATAAGCTCTATATGACACGTACACGCCTACACATGTACATATGTATACACACACATATATATACGGATACGTAAACAATGCAAAATCTTTTGATGTCGATAAGGCAACGGTGTTATTGACGAACTGCGTAAAAACTTTCAAGTTTTTTCAAATTAGATAAATTATATGCGTATACATAAAACAGTGGGAGAAGAGAATTTTGTGACGACGTCTGGGTGATTCATGTTGCTCGTACATCCGTATATTTATCATCCCTAAGAGAAACATCCGTATAGACACAAGATTTTTGCGTGGATATTATAACTCTTCAACGAAGATTCGATACAGAGAATACAATAAAGCCAAAATAGCCGAATGCCCGAAATTCGGCTGAATTACAAAAATACGCGAGACCGACGAATTTGAATTCGGTATACAATTATCGCCAGAATTTTCCATGCGTACTACACCATATACTGTGAGCAAAAGTTAGAGAAAGAGAGAGAGAGAGAGATGTTCCTAGATTACATAGGAAAAGAGAGAAGAGTCTCGAGTTGTGCTGCTGCCGCTGTTGCGATATTTACACGCTAAATACGTGACAGCTGAAAGAACCCAATGATCTATATAGCCTGTGCGCTTCCTTAGAGGAGCGCCTTAAAGCCCGCAAATCAGATGGAGAGAGAGAGAGAGAGAGAGGTTGAAAGAAGTAATCACCGCATCAAAGGTTTTCTCGCGGATTTGGCGAGCCTTTATAGTAAAATCCGCTGAAGACGAGCGAATTTGTAGCGCTTGAAGAGGAGAGCAAGTTGAATATTTGTTGATAACGCAAAGTTATTATTATTATTATTTTTCACCTTAAACGACGCATTAAAAAAAAACCTTCCAATGGATGTAGCTTTATAAATATATATTAGATAGAATTTATTTTTTTGCTCGCATAATATTATTATTGTTATATTAATCGTAATAGGTAGAAATTACGGAGCGCTCGTACTCTGACACACATACACACTTTTACACAGAACTAAATCATAAACACACACACACAAATTAAAAAAAAAACAATAAAAAATACATAAAATAATAAAAATTAATAGAAAATGACACAGAAAGTAGCGCACGTACGAAAAAAAGTAGCTAGGCTATTGTCAGTGATGCAAGGAAAATAAAGTTTTATCTGTCTTTTAGCTATACCGTTAATTTAATTAGCGGTTATTTATTTATAAATATATATATGAGAGAGAGAATGAGAGTGAGGGAGAGAAAGGCAGTAGTGTTTATTTAAACGTTATAGTTTTTCGTAGTACTAATGCACTAAGATACTGACTAGATAATTTTAGAATTTAAATCGGCAATGAAATTTTCTCATCTGCGACTTCATGAATTTTAAACATGAAAGTGCTGAGATAATTGTCTCTGTTAAATTAACGGTAATACAACTAGACGGAGCCAGAGTAATTATTTCTATGTGTGCTGCGTTAATACGAAAGTCACCTTGTATGTACAATGCGAGGAGAACGAGGAGGAAAAAAAACCAAATCCTCGTAAGCGAAGGCACACACCACACGTCTATATTCATTTATTTTGTAGGAAACAAATTGATATTGAAATTATTAAGAAAATAAATAAATAAAAATAAAACCCGAAAAAGGTATCGTAACTGTTGTGCAAACGAATATGCGTATGTGTATATGTATATACACTTATGTCGAAACATGTATAATGAAATGTATGTGTAACTCTTTAAAGTTACGTAATTGTTGTTGAAAAAAAAAATTAGCACCTCATAAACAAATAATTGTTTGATAGTCGTAAATAAATTAATAGAACAAAAAAAATAACTATAAATTAATAGTCAAAGTAAAAAGACAACACGAGATAAATGAAAAACGAGACAAGTTTTGCCGCGAGATATATTCATAAAACAAAAAAGGTGGCGGAATAAGAAGCACGTGGCATTATTCGTAATCGTGTAGGTAGAGATTCGTGATCTGTAGTTGCCTGCTCGAGCGCACCGGAAGTGCTCGCAACTAGAAGAATTATTGCGCGAGTGAAATTTAGTAAAAGAAAAAAAGGAGAGAAACAAAAAAAAAGTGCAAGAAGGGAAAGAGAGCGCGAGAGTGTGAATGTGGAGATAGGTGGGTGCTGGAGAGGGCGGGGGGCGGGAGGGGGGTGCCGGAGAAAGAGGGGGAGCGAGAAAAGGAGAAAGCGGGATCCTTGTCGACTGTGATGAAACAGTTCTCACGTTCCCACGAAATTACGCATTCGAACAACAGTCGCAGTATTCTGTTTATTCGAAAGCCGACGAGTACGTAACAGAGTTGTATTTCTAACAAGATGGTACTATTTTTAATGAGATAAATTTTTTCATAATAACAAATGTTTACTCAATTCGGCTTAACGGCTACACATACGTACACAAACACACACACACACGTTTGTACACCGAGGATTTTTTCATAATGCGCGCGCTTACATATATACGCATACACGGAAAAACGTACACCCTCACACGGACACACAACATAAACACAACAACAACAACACACATGGATTACGTACCTTTTTCATTAACGTAATCGGATAATGTCGTGTAAATTGTATGTAATTACACTTACCGTGAAGCGGACAAATAATTCATTCATAGCCTCTACGAAAATCAATAATTATATATTTGTATAAAAAGATGTTGTGTCGTTTACTGGATAATGATTGTAGACTCTTGAATCATTTGTAATGACATGTGACGTTTGCGTATAGTTCATGTTTTTATAAACAAAACAAAAATATTTACGACACACTCTATGAAAAAAAAAACAACAACAAATATTCTAATTAACTTTATTGAAATTTTGAAATTTTAGAAAACTTTGTATGTTTTTTACGCAAGAATTCGTAAAGAAATACGTATACGTATATGTATTTCTAAATATAATTCATTTTTGTAGACACAGTAGTTTTTTGTAATATACTTAAATAATACAAAGACTTATTCTATTACCATTGAATCAAGATTGATAATTTTAATAATATTTTTCTGTCTAATATATACATATATATATAAATATTTAGTGAGTAAATGAAATACTTTTAAAAATTATACGACTGCTTTATTTTGTAATTAATTTTTTAATATCAGAAAATACCAAATGAAGATTTCAATGGAAAAATTTATTAATAATTAACAATTTCTTTACGTGTGTATATATTTATGTATATATATACATACACTTACACATACACATATGCTTCAAAATAACGTTTTTTACATCTTTTTCATAATTTTTTAATCAAAATAAAAAAAATAATAAATAAAACAAAAGTCCAAAGATTTACTTTTATCTCTTTAAACTTACTGTAGGCTAAGTTGTAACTTTTTAACGGTGTTCACGAATTTACCTTGAATTTGTAAGAGAATAAACAACGCAATATCAAATTTTCTATTCTTAACGTAGCTGGTAGTATGGAATAATGAATAATAAAGAAAAACCATTTAGTCAATTTAGAAAAGAATGAGATATACTATTTTCGAATATAACGGGATTAAAAAAAAAAAAGAAAAAGTAATAAGGAGAAATGGGAAGAAAATTTAAAATAGTTGGCTTTCGAGCAAACAAGAAAATTTTTCGAATGCAGACACACAACTCGTAGTCGATCTATCCAGT
Organism: Anagyrus pseudococci; assembly: GCA_030522585.1. Taxonomy (NCBI): domain Eukaryota; kingdom Metazoa; phylum Arthropoda; class Insecta; order Hymenoptera; family Encyrtidae; genus Anagyrus; species Anagyrus pseudococci. The sequence continues at coordinate 28,854 of JAPYYQ010000684.1, read as the reverse complement.
TTTACATATACACGCATATGTAATTTAAGTGGAAGGCGAATATGACGTTTAGAAAAAAAAAGAAAAATCAAGTTACTCGCTTTCCTCGAAAATTCTTCGGTGGCATAATCGATCACAGGATTCCGGATTTTCCAGCTGCCTCTCTCTTTGTATTTCGTCCAAATTTTTTCCCCATTTCCTCTTGTGCGAGAACCTCAGTAAAAAAAAAACTCGTTTCAAATTCAACACACAAGTACCTAGCGCGGGCGCTTTTACGTTCATAATCCCCCTTTCCCTCACACTCCCCATTTCACGACCACCCGTTTTTTTTTTATTATCTAGCGGCAAACTTTTCTAACGTTGAATTTTCTCATTTCATTGTCTCTTTTATACGATATATAATATAGGCACACGTACCCTCTTCCCTCCCCCCTCCCCTCTACCAGACACACAAACACACAGACACACAAGCACGCATGCACGCGCGCGCAAGACAATTCGACTTAGCAAATTTTTCAAAGTTGTGTGTGCACTAGTTTTTGTAACGAAGCGTGTATATTTTGAATAGATTGAACTCATCTCTCCCTTCCTATACCCGATTTCCCTCGGTTGGTTAGGGGCTATCTCGACTTTGTTCGGGCACTTGGGAACACGTACAAAAACATCGAGGCTTACGTTCGAATTTTATTATTTTTTTTTCGATATAATCATATTTTTATGATGTACCTAAGGACCTAGAGCGCTTAAAAAGCCCATTATTCAAACGTTGTTTCAGCCACTTTTATTTCGAAATTGGTAAATTTTGAACGATTGTTATGAGATATGTAGGAGGCACCGAACTACTAGGCTGAGATAAACAAAACAAAAATTAGTGCTATCTGAAGCCCTGATAGCGAGGCATATTTTTTCAACCATTATATATATATACACGTATATGTATATTATAGCCGACTAGAAAGACAGGATACAGTGAGATTCGGCAATCGAAACGAGTGAATCGACATCCGACTTTTATCGGCATTAATAAGCGAGCCAATCATTCCGATATGACATTTTCATTGTACCTACCCTTTTCTATACGAAAAATGTATTTCGCTTGAGTTTGTATGCAAAGAGAGTATGAGTAAATAACCCAAATCACCGGCGGATTTTGTAATCTTCGAAGCTAGACACAAATGCATAATAAAAATGAAAAAAAAAAAACAAAATAACTCGAGATAATCATGAAAAAAATAACGAACGTTTTTAGCTTGTGAAATGTTACTTGGCTCAGCTCGTAATTATTATGTATCCATGTGACCGCTGCTGATCCAATAGTAGCCTATAGTAAATTTCTTAGTTGCGTGCTAAGCGAAAAATGTTCGGCAAGGAAAGGCGTCAGCACCCTAATTTAGCACAGCAACGCGTAAGTGTACACGCATTACACACATACACAAACTTAAATGCACCCCAGACTCTACACACACACACACACACACACGCGGCGCGCGCGTACACACACACGTACACACTCTTACACGAAGGTTTAGACGTTGAAAACGAACAAATACGTGAGAGATTTTCTCACCGGAATGATACAAATAGATAACAAGATTATTATTATCTAAAGAAAAAAAAAGTAATTTTTAATATGTAAGTATTACTATTTTTATGAATTTTTGTACATTTTTCTAATTATTTTGTACAATAATCTTTAGCAAACCGAACGTGAAAATATCTGAAGAAATTAATTCCGAGTCACTAACCCATCTCTTTACTACATCACTAATTAAATAGTAGTCCCCGAAATCTATTATGTAACCTCTGACCCTTTTTCGTCGCGCTTTATCTTTCTGAATCATCTGTTTCTCTCTCTCTCTCTCTCTTTCTCACACATACGTATACACTTACACACTCTCCCTCTCTTTATATTTTCCTATTCTTTTCAACTATATTCAATTAGATGATTATCTAATAGACATTTCAACAGACCCTGTCGAAGAATAATATTAAATAAAGTACCCAAAAGAGAGGGAGAGAGAGAAGGAGAGATAGAGAAATCAGTTACAACCGAAATCAAATCAAAATGCCAAGACAGTGGGGTGAGCAAACAAAAGATGTGATCGCGATTGATCGTTTCCGGTGTTTCGTTCGTACGCACACTTAACTACTCACTGTACCCGGCAATCATAACACCAGTGATTTTTCTCTTGATCGTTGAATAAAAATAAATATATGCATACATAAATAATAAATACATGGAATATGTGTATGTACATGAAATTAAGCGAGCTTTTTTCGAGATGCGAGCATGACTTTCTCTTTGCTAAAAAATAAAAAAAAAACCAAACGAACAAACGAACGAACGTATAAGCGTTTGGGAAAAAAATTTTAAAGTTTAAACAAAAAAATATTTAAATTTTTGCGAGTCGCGAGGAGCGAGTCTGTCGGTATTTTGAACGACATAGTTAAATTGCATAATACCCGTTTATGTATAATAAAATACTTGTCTTGTGAAACGCCGATTTAAGAACTTTTTTCATATTTTGTATAGGAAAAAAAAAGTAAAACAATAGATCGTCTCGAACTCGCTTGAGCGAATGTGCAAGCTTTCGCATTGAAGAAAAAAAAGATTTCCCTCGAAAAGATGCATAGTCGTAGAAGTATTTTCTTGCTAAAGTCATACCCAAACTCTCTCTTCTACTTAACAATAGCTGAAAAAAAAAGGATATATAAAAAAATTATAATATCAACAGCAACAACAACCACAATATTAATAATAATAATTATAAAATATAAATAATAATAATAATAATAAAAAAATAATAATAAAAAATAATAATTATGATAGCTTCCAATTTTAAGACGAGCGCAATTTTCCAAGTTCTTTGTAGTAGACGCGGCGACAACAGGCCGGTTGTACTTTGTGCGCCATCGGCGAATCAGATGAAGAACTTAGTTAAATCGCATTGTGAAATGTACGATTATGCCCAGGTGTGTGACTTGACAGTGCTAATTATGTACGATTGTAGAATACCGGCGGACGAAAAAGGGAGAGAGTGGGAGTGAGAGTGAGAGAGAGAGAGCGAGAGAGATGAGGTGAGAGCGCAGAGTTTTTGTCAAATGCGTAATAAGTTATGTGAGGCTGACAAAAAAAAATATTCGTAATTTGAGACATGTTTGTTATTAATTATAAGAATCACTTTTTCTTTTTACTTTAAACAAAATGCTATTAAATAGATCAATTCTTTCATGGATATATATATATTTAGTATTTGTGAACAACACTGGTTCCACATAAAATAATTCCTTTTCAAAAAAACAAAATACTTTTATTTTTTATGAAAGATACAAGACTGGTGATTTTATTATACATTTTTATCATTCTTTTTATTATTTATTTGAAATTGTAAAATACATCATTTTTGACTTACAAAAATTCTATAAATTTAGAAAACATTTTTCTTTTCATTTTAATTGACGACTGTTTTGTTTATTTGATTGAACACGATAAAAAAATGTAGAATTTTCATATTTTAAAACTGTTTTAGAATTTTAATAAAAATGTATTTATTAATAATATTACGATTTTAATACGACTTACTTTTGAATGCCAATATACCATTGTTTTCTTTTTTTAATAATATACGTCTTAAAAGACAATAATAAATCGAGAGATATCGAGCTCTGGTAAGTAGCAATTCATATCAATACTTCTCAAACTCTCTTTAAAATTAAAAAAGTTTATATTATTGAAAAACAATTTATTAAATTTATTTACAGGATTTTTAACAATTAATTCACATATCAATTTCAACATGATTTCTCTAAGAACTAATTATTGTAAAATCTTACTTAACAATTACAATACAAAAAACAATAAGAAATCTATAATTATTGGATTATGTCAATAAAACAAAATACTACTATACCTATTAACGTAATCATCATCTCGATGATGCTGTGAGTGTATGCTCAAAATTCTAACGTCCAGCCAACGTGATCAGCTGCTGAGAGATTTTTAGACGGAGATATTCGGGGAGAACTATGTGCTGGGTGGCTTCTCCTTCCAGAACAGCAGATTCATATCGTTGAGCTTGTAGAGCGTGCAATTCTCCATGTTGTTTCTACATAACGAGAATTAACATGAAAAATAGTTTTTCTCCGCAAAAATAATCAGCACATAAGAAAACTTACAAAAACTTGTCCTTAAGTAAAAACGCCCTGGGCTGCATGCGCTTCAATCTGTCGCCGTTATCGCAGAGTATCCTGGCCATCGTAGTCTTGCGCAGCTCCTGCAGTTGCTCCAGCGTAAAAGCACCCGGTGACTTTCCGCTCTCGTACCAATACCTGTCGCCTACGCGCAATAAAACAAAACATTCAATGGGCTTTGTTTTACATTCAAAGTATAACCATATCCTACCTATCCTAGCGTTTTTAAAGGTCTGCCCGAGCAGGCAAATGAAGGTGGGCCCGAGTACGGAGCCGGGCACCGGAGCTTCGGATAGTGCGCCCGTCACCAGATCGATCTCCTCGACTTTTCTACAAAAACAATCAATCGCCTTATAACTCAATATCCTAAACATGAAAAACGTATTTTCTATATGCCAGAGATCAATTTCACCTGTAGACACCCTGTAATCTCTCAACGACTACCGGGCTTATCGTGCCCTCGAGGTCCTTGAAGCCCTTGGCAGTCGGCAGACCGCAGTACTCGCGCCAGCGCACATAGCCGGGTAGTCCGTGATCCCGGCCCTGCTGGATTATCTGGGCAGCGTAATCAACCGGAGCGTTACGACTTTTCCCATCGTGGAAGTATCGCTCGATCAAGACCTCGTTCAAACTCGGCGGCAGTGGCTTTCTGGAATGCCCGGCTGCAAGCCAAGACCCACGCACGCATTATAATTATCTCCGAAACGTAAGCCTATATATACACACTTACCCGTAGCACCAGCGATCAGGCGGTCGATCGCTCCGGCCTCGTAGAGCTCCTGGGGCGCGTAAAACGCGGAGAGGAGGCTGCGCTCCCCCGACTTCTGCTCCGACTGCGTGTCCACGAGGTCGAGGGTCTTCGGCGTGAGAGCGGCGACGAAGAACAGGCCGGCCGACGCGGCTGCGTTGCTCAGGGTCGCGTCGAGCCGCGAGTCGTAGCCCTGGAAGTAGCCGCGGTTGAGCAGCCGCAAGTCGTAGCTGCCACCGCAATCGTCATTTTTTCGTATTGTATATAATTTGGTGAATTATATATGGCTATGTGGGGCAACAACTCACTCGTCGAGGGCAGCCTCGCCGAGAATAACGGGGAGGAATTCGCTGTAGGTGATGTGCTGCATCTCCGCTATCGTTATCCTCCGAGCTTCCTGGTAAAGCCGCTCGTCCTCCCAATGAGGATTGATGCTTCTCAGGTTCTCCGCCAGACGATTGTGCTCCCTATCGACAGACAAAAACTCATTTATCAAGCATCCACATGAAAAAACAAACAAAGTTTGATCTCGCATACCTGAGAAACAGAACGTGCATCAGAGCCAAGCCGGGATGCTCGTTGATGCGAGAGTCGCCGCTGAGGAAGCAGGGAAACGAGCCGTGGGAGTCGAGCCGGCAAGAGCGCGGGTCGTGCGACGGGCTGGGCAGGTTGCGACGCTGAGTACTGAGTAGCCCGTACTCCCCGGCCCTCAGCTGACGCGCCAGGTCGTCCGAGCTGCCGTAGACCACCGACAGGTCGAGGTAGGATGTCGCCTGGTTTATCTGCTGCCGAGCGCCGAGCTTGCAGCCCTGCACTTGCGCGTTGGTTATTAAAGCTCGCTGAGTATTTATGTATATGATTAGTGAGTACAACTTTATTGGGTCTTAGTGGCCTCGTTCGAATTATATTTCTTTGTTTCGCTCTGTAATATTTTTTCTCCGTTCATTTTTAAGAAGCACGTATATCATCTCGATGAAAAACCACAATACTCAAGACCTTACTGTTCTATATATGGCCGAAAACATGACAAGGTAACAGACAGTGTGCAATAATGACCTGATGCGCATTGCCAGGATGAGGCGCAGAGCGCGCGTACTCCATGCAGCCGCCAGCCTCGTCCTCTGCCCTTATAGGAAAGCACTCGGGATGGAAGAGCTCGTAGGGCACGTCGCAGCACTTTAACCGCTCGCCATTAGGCAGTCCCATTCGCGGCGTGTGGGCAAGGTCATGGGCGACGAACTCGCCAAACAGAGCGGTCAGGGCCATGAGATGAGGATGCCTGAGACCAATGCGCGCGTTAAGCGACACAAGCGCATAAACGAGAGAGAGAATGAAAAAAAAAAAAAGGAGAAGGCACCTGAGATCTGGGCCACCGGCGTGCATGACGGTGCTGACGGTCCTAGCGCTGGGAAGCCCGGGGGTCGGCAGTGAGACGCCGTCGGCGTAATCCGGCGGCAGTAAACGCGCGTAGGCCTCCAAGCTGGCGCCGCGCGCCGGATAGAGGGGATTGTTGCAGCGGCCGTCGAAGCTGCGGTAGCGATTGTCCGCGCGCTTGCAGTCGCTTATGATGCGCAGGTAGTCGCCCGAGCAGATGTTCACCTGCAATATCGGTAAATGTGCGTCGGTATATACGCAAAATTATCCGATACGCAATATATGCTCTCGCGTCTAACGTTGACTAACCACAGTCGTGCCGACGCTCGGCAGTATATTGTGAGCGTCTTTCGGGCTCATGTGGAGGGCCTCGACGAGCATCACGGCCATGGTCTCGCGTCGGAGCGCGTGCTCGGTGAGATTAAGCGCCTCCGGGCGCATCTCGTGCGAGGCGGCGAGAAACCAGGCCGGCGAGTCCCTGCTCAGCTTCACCTCCGATCTCATGATCTCACGCTCCTGGGCGTGATAGCGCTCCATCGAGGCGTTGGTACGCCGCTTGAGATCCTGCAGCATCCGCGGCGGTAGGAGCGAGCCCCGGCATTCGGGGCTTAGCGCCGTCAGCCTGGAATCGCGCTTCGTTTATCTTTCGATTTTAGAAATTCGAAGGGAAGTGTGTATTCGAGGGGAGAAAGCCGGAAAAGCTTAGGACGATCGGGAGAGAGAGAGAGAGTAAGTGCGAAAAGTCGCCGGGGGGGATTAATAGCGCGGTAGCTGCAGTATATAAGATATAATACACGAATAGACCAATGAGCTCACGAGGGAGATGTGGGTATACAAGGAGAAAGAGGAGAATGTGCCGCCGGCGGCCCCGCGAATTACGTAAGTGAGTCACGAGTGCGCGCTCGCTCGCTCGCGCCCCTGCTATACACGTTATATAGCCCCGCGTGTGTGTCTATTGCCAAGTGTACAGAGGAAGAGAGATCTCTTAAGAGAGAAAGAGAGACACGCGACCCGCCAGCAGCCTCTCTCTTTCCTCACTTTTCTCTCTCCCTTTACTCGCGCTAATTACCCTTCTTCCATCGCGCTCGATCGCACGCGGCGTCGAATTGATCAAGCGCATTTTTATATATCACGAGACTAATACCGATTTCTATTATTTCCTTAATCGATCGTAGAATCGCGATAATAAGCCAGGCCCGCTGGATCGGCATCAGACGCGACTGCAGCAGGGCGCTTGTTATATGTACATGCATATATCTCAGGCTACTCTCCTCCGGACTTTCTCCCGGTGTATAGCACGCCTTCTGCTCTACTTTGTCTCTATATAATCCTCGTAGCATATCGAGAGAGAGTGCTATATATTGCGCTGAGGAGCGAATAGAAAGGAGGAATCGGGAGTAGCGATTGTAATCGCGACGATTACGACGATTTTGGCTCGTCGTCGATCATTATCTGTACATCCCTGTCGCGATGCGGCTGATTTGAGAAACACGGAGAGCACGTAAGTCGCTTGCGATTAACGGTATAGAAAGCTGCCGACTTTGTTTTTACTGTATACCGACTATTTTTTGGGATGTTACCCCAATTATCTTGGCTTTAACAAAAATCGCCGAAGGCGGTCGGGCAACGGTACTTTTGCCCGTAAAACGATGATTTTCAACGGGAACAATTATCGGATTATAAAGATACAGCGCTTTCCGGGCGCATTATCGAGCTGATCTTACACTCTGCGGTCAAGTGCAGCCGCGGCTATAAAGGCTGTTACTCCGTCGCGGCCTTATTGCAACCTTTGCGTACTTTCTAGCCGATTTTAAGATGCAATCTTTCGTCGTTTATAAATGAACGGAAGTGTGCGCCTGTTGAAACCGGCAGACAAGACTTTCGGGTAAAGGTGTAGAACGTTCGCCGAAAAAAAGAAAAAAAAGAACGAAATGTACAATTTTTTTTCAAAGGTTTTTCTAGAAAGCTTTCGCAGGAAACTGTACTCACCAGAGAATAATAGAAATAATCTTGAGCATTGTTATCAAGGTAAGACAGGCGAGAAATCTCCAGTTCCGAATCTCGCGAATCTTCGGTTACCGAACTCGTTGAGCTCGCCAATTTGATAATGCCCCAGACAAGGGCATCGAGTGAATGGCAATAGTCGCGGGGGTGGGGAGGGCGACTGCAACTTTGTTGTTTTTTTTTCAACTTGTTACACCTCGTTTCGACCCGACTGCATCGCTTTCATTCACCACTATGTTTACTTTTTTTTTATCTCTCTTCTGTATCTAAATTAGGCACTGCAAGCTGTTGTATATTCGTTTGATATTTAGCAACTTGATTTTTTTCTATCGTTATCGATTCATATAAAACACGCGCGATGTACACTTTTAAAATTGATTTTTCCTAAAATACATCATTATTATCATTTAACGCTAATAATAATAATAATAATCGAGCCAACTGAAACAAATGCAAAAACACCTCGGGAAATCGGCAAGAGCCGCTCGATAGAAAGCAGCGCGTGCTTACAGCCGGCTCGAAAAATATATACACGCGCGAGTGTATAGAGCTGCGCGCGCGAGCTCTAGGTCTCGCGGACTATGGGCCCCCTAGGCCGAGAACGCTCGCTTAAGGCCCACACTCGCGCCTATGCCGGAGAGAGAGAGAGAGAGAGTGAGTGGGAGCAGCTCCTTCTCGTCACGTGCTCTGCATTTCTGTTTGCTGCTCCTATATATACACTGCACACTCCCACCACCACTCACCCCCTCCTTCGACATCTACTCCTTTCCCTCCTATTTGCTTTTTTTTTTGTTCTATGTTGATCAACCCTTAGTGCTAGAAAATAGTGCCATGTGCTAGTTTGCGGTGGTTTTGTATACAGGGGTTGGAGAAGGCAAGTAATGGGGTTGAAACAATGCTGCGCTTTGTATTGTGAAGAGAGAAAGAGGAAATGAAAAAGAGAGAGAGAGAGAAGATCGATATGAGGGATGGAAAGAAAATCAATGAATCAATGAAATAATAATATAATTGAAAATATTTATTTATAATTTAATTTTTTTTCAACTTTGTACAGGAATATGACGGGGGGCAAGTTTGCCCCCTACACATGTATGTCGTTTTTATTTATTTTTTTTTCAATTTATTTATTTTTCGTTTTTTTTTTACTTCATTATTAAACACGTAAACATTTACGAAATACGAGTTTGTTTGTATCGGAGGTGTCCCGACAACTTTCCGTAGAGTAGGCTCACTTCGTCCTTGCCATCGTCGCAATTGCAACTATCATCGCTTATCACACTCCAGCCAACACAGGCCATTGAGCAATACAAGGGGGTAGGGGGGGGGGTACGCGTGTTTCTATAGTTCTTAGGCGTGCCACCATTCAAATGTACTCATATTAGCGACCAGAGAGCCCGAAGATAGAAAGAGATTTCTCGAGAAGCGCGTCCTTGATGCTGAGGATCCTCCCGCGCCTTTCCATCCCACGCCGGCTTGCTTGGCGTTCTATTTACGTTTAGAAAGGCCGACGAAGGTTGGGAGGGTAATGAAGGAGTAGCAGTATCACGCCATAGGATGATTCTCTCTTTCAGCTGATTATCTTCGGAGAAGGTAAACGCAACACTTTCCCTTTCGTTGAACTTCTTCTTTTTTCAATCTCTCTCTCTCTTTCCCTTTTTTTCTATCTCTTTCTCTCTTGCTGTGCCCGTCACATGTTGTCTTTAGTTAAAATTCAAACTCTTTATTTATCGTCAGGAGTATGTTTTTGTCAAAACGTACCTTAGATGACACACAGAGGAAACGACGATGGGGCGATATTCCAAGCTGCGCCAAGAAGATTTTAAAAGAAGCTTCGGCGGTCTCTCTGTGTGCTACATTTCTTTCTCTAATTTGGAACAGATAAATCCAAGTTCGCGACTCGGCAAGAAGTTCAGGACAAGCTAGTAAAACCAGTAAGCAAGATAGAAATGTGTGAGGAAGATTTGCTTTGTTTATTTGCATTAGTGAAATGTAAAAAAGTTTTGTTTGATGCGCTAATTATACGTATGAGAAAAATGATAAAACGGAATAAATTGTTTTGTTGTTGTTCATGAATATAAAATGGTGTCGAATTATTAATCTATAAGGCTATCGTTAAAATTCATTTATTGCTTTTTATTCAAAGAATGTTAATTAGCTTTGTACACAATGAGTTTACTCCTTTACCCTTCATAAATATTCGCGCGTTATTTTACAACGTTTTTTTTTGCTTTGATTCATGAAAAACTCTTTTTTACACCTCACTAACTCGTAGAAACTATTGTACCTCGTTTGCTTATTCGCTTGCCAATCTTGATATAGCTTTAGTCTTGCTAGCTTGCTTATTCGGTTGCCAAAATTAATTGACTGGCAGTGCGCAGATATTCGTGTGTATACAAAAAGTCGATCTTTAAATCTGCGCATCGTCGGTATTGTCGAGAACAGCACCGCTGTAAGCCAAGTCCCAGTACTGCTCGACCTGGTGCTTCTTGAAGTGCTCTCGTGCCTCCTTTTCGATGGGAATCGTCTTGAATTTGATTTCACCGAAATGACGCTGCTTACTCGTGCCCTCCCAAACAAGAACGCACTTATTCGGCACGTCTTTGCCATCCATATCCTTAACCGTGTCTTCCTCCCACTTGATCCGGTGAAGCATGAGTCGCTTGTATTTTGAAATCTGCTTGGGTCCACCTTCTACGACGACGACGTTGCAGTCTCGAAACAGCATGACGCAGCCAGTCAGGTACAGCTGTTTGGCATTGGCGTCGACCTTGAACTTCTTGGAGGCGTTGTTAATTAGATCGCGAATGCGAAACACCGCAACGCAGACGCCGAGCGACGTGTCCTCCTTAAGCTTGCGCGCCTTCTTCTCGCGGCGTTGCTCCGCCGTAAGCCGACGAGCAGCGTTCGCGTCTTCGTGGGCCTTGAGTCGTTTAGCCATCTGCTGGCGTACGTGGGCCTCGATTTTCGTTGGGTCTTGAACAGCTTCCGTGCCCAGTACTCGCATCAGGTTTGATATGCGCAGCTTCGGCTCGGGCGGTGGCTCTAGGCCCAAGCGAATTTTCTCCTGCTCTTCCTTCCAGGCCTCGCGCCTATTCTGTCGGCGTAACTTTTTACGCTCCTTCTTCGTGAGGTAGACTGGCATGAAAATGGGCTTGCTGGGCTCCGTTGGGGGACGCATTTGCGCCGGGTGCTCCACTAAGTTGGTAATCGTCGACACGTTTATTAGACTCTTTACGTCGTTCGCGTCGTTGTTGTACTCTTTGTTCAGTATCACAGAGTCCCACCATTCGACGTTTGGCACGTCTTCGCTGAGGGCCTCGCTCTTCGGAGCAATTAGAGCGAGCTTCGTCGAAGCGCTAATACCAGTCTTTCTAGCAATCTGACTGATTTCATTTTGAAGCTTTTCCAATTGAGCTTTTACGCGCATTCTGTCGGCCATCTGCATGAATTTGCCTGGCTCGTGGAATTTGAACGAACGTTTCCCCCTGACTGCCGCTTTCAAGCCTATACGGTTATCAAAAAAGTGAGTCTCTTGGAAATCTTCCGTTCCTTTCGACTCCTGCATTTGTGCTTTAAATTCTTCTCTCTTTTTAGCGCGGATGTTGGCCTTCAAAGTTGGAACTATTTGAGTCAGATGAACCTCTTTGCCCGTAATGTCTACGGTTCTGCCAGATTCATCAAGGATCAGTGGCTTTGGTTTGTCCACATTTGATACTTTGCCTAATAATCCAGATTTTAGTTTGGCCTGTATTTGAGTTGTTAGGGCAGCTATTTTCTTGGCCCTTTCATGATTGGTTTTCGTCAAGAAACCTTGAGTGTATACAGAGCCAACACTAGCCAAGGCTTCTGGATCTCTGACAAGCGGTTTAACAGACTCATATTCTTCTGGCCTTACCTTCGAGGCCTCTCTTTTCTTTTCCTCAATTTGTTTTTGTGCAGCAGCTATGAGATGGTTAGTGTGACTGTTTTTATCTTTGGAAGAATCACTGGATTTACTGTTTCTCAAACTATCTTCTCTAAATTTTGTTCTTTTAGAATCAGTTCTGTCTCTGTCTTTGTCTCTGTCATCATGCGAACGCTTTTTTGCCTTGTGAGCAGCTTTCATATCATCGTAAACAATGAATATTTTCTCTGCTACTTTTGATGCTTTGCGGTCATCCAAAAGTGCTGATAGTTTATCTGTAAGTAATAAAATTAAAGATTTAATTAATATAGCGTTATACAGCCAAATAAAGCTTATTATCAAAAGAACGGTGATAAAAAATTAAACAAACGTAATAACATACCTGCAGTTTTGCGCCTGTCGTATCCCGATGCTAGACAATTGACCGCTGTTGAAACAACAGAGGATTCTGTGAAACCCAGACATCTGTTGACGGCCCTTTCAACCTGGGGCTTGAGCTCCTCAATTTCCTTTCTTGATAGGTACGACATTGTAAAAGTTGCTTCGTACTTGGCGGTGATGGATCAAAAAAGGGCTACACCTCAAGCCTTGCGAGCCGTTGGGGAAAAGACCGAGTGCCGACCTAACCTCGAAGAAAGCGCGTGCGAGGTTAGGCCGCCGCGGCTTGCTCTACTCAGGGCGAAGCAGTAAGCCGGCTTACTCGAGGAGATGGATGACCTTAACACGGCCTTCACACTTCTATTCTCACTGAAGTCACGTCGCGATAGGTGAGCGGTAGTTCTTGTTAACGTCCGGGCGACGTTTATCACCAACAGCCGATGCAACCAACGACGCACGTCCCTGCATATGTAAACAAAGCGCAAGCAGATTAATCGCGAGGCTACGAAACAAGCGCCATTGATTAGTCGGCGTTCTTTAACGTTTATTAATGCTAATGTTGCTTTACTACTGAGCTAAATAATTAAACAGCATTTATACGCTGTGTTACAATCGGGAAGAGATCACAGTGAAGAAGCAGCCAGCCGCAAGACGACCCAACCCAACCCTAGTCCTAGGCGCTTCTCCCTATCATAGTCTCCCTTACAGCTGGCGCTAAATATTTAAACGGGAAAAGTTACAATTTTCAGAATTGCTTGAAATATTATTTATTACAAAATATAAAATGTATAAAATTCTTATTTTATAATTATCACGTTTCCGTACTCAATTAATCGTTGGCTGCACGACGAACGACGCTATGTACAAGAATTAGATAAACATGCTTAATTGTCGCGTTTTTGTAAAATACTTTTATATCTTTCAACGAGATCGCTTATCGATCGTCGTTTCTGAGTTTTTGGCGGAGCCTTCTCTGGTGCTTTTGTTGGCTCAACTGTAGAATTAAAATTTGGCTCTTGAGAAAAGTCTTGGCTTGAATTGCATGTATCCATGAAAGAATTGTTACAGTCTTTGGGAAATACTGGAGGCAGCATAGAATCGTTTGACATCATCGACATCAAACTGTTATTAACTGTTAAAAGAAAAGAAATTATAGAATAATTTGTAATTATTAAATATAATGAATACATATTAATTTTACCTTTGTTATAGTTTGGTCTTATGGTTGAAAATATTCGGGAATACTTTTCAGCATTTTTAAAAGAACTCCCAATCTTTGATGGAGTTTGAAACCGCGATTGAGATTGCACTTGCTTGAAATTGTTAGATTCATTGGGTAGTGGTTCCTTCTCAAAAATTATTTTTTTAACAGGATATTTCTTATTTCTTAAATTTGTACCTTTGCTATTACTTTGAGCATACTTTGAAAACAAGTTTTTGTGAGTACCTTGAAAATAAATTAACATTTTAATAATAGTGAATAGAAATATTTAGTCTTTTAGATTGATATATATTTATACTTTCTGCAGGTGTAAGTTGAAAATCCTTCGGAGAAACAATAGATTTTCCTTCATTACTGTTGATATTAATATCAATAGATGGTGATGGCATGAATAATACTTTTGTATATTCTGGAGCATTGGCTAAAAACCCTACTGATTCATTGATTTTGTTATTGTTTTTAAGTTCATTAGTATGAAAATTCAAGATTTGCTCATGTAACTTTTGAAAATTGTTAAGAGCATTTTTTAATACACAATTGCTTGCTTCTAATTGTTCATTACATACAGAGATTTCAATAGCATTGATTTTAATAAATTCTGTGTCACATTTTTTTATCAGTATGTTCAAAATCGAAAAAAAATTATTAATATTTATGAAATTGTCCTCATTATACAATCCATACAAAAGAACCTTGATAAAAAAAATATGTTAATTTGTAAGTTAGCTTCTCTTTATAATATAAAAATATGTCTAATTACCTGTTTTTCTGGAGGAATTAGTTTGTATAATGGCTCAGTTTTGATTTTATCAATATTATGGGCATTGAAAATTTGTAAATTACCCTTTATGTTGGATACAATATTATTTAAATACTTTAATTCATTATCTGTTTCTTCTAATGATTGACAATCTCTTTCAATTCTTTTTGATTGGTCAATGATACAATTAATCCATACTATAATCATTTTTATTTTTAGATGTTATATTTGAAATGGTACAAAAATTAAAATTACTTACTTTCAACTATATTATGATCTTCAATATCCAGAAGTCGTTTTTTTGCATGCTCATTTGCTGGAGCAATTTCAACAATTTTTTTTAAATCTTCCATTAGTTTTAAAATTCTTTCTTTTACTTCATTTTGTTCTGCAGTTTTCTTACTAAAGTTATAATAGATCATAATAAATAAATAATCAATATTTTTTTATAAATACAAATAATTATTCAATT
Source organism: Anagyrus pseudococci (assembly GCA_030522585.1). NCBI lineage: Eukaryota > Metazoa > Arthropoda > Insecta > Hymenoptera > Encyrtidae > Anagyrus > Anagyrus pseudococci. The sequence continues at coordinate 13,822 of JAPYYQ010000684.1, read as the reverse complement.
TTCAATACCTTAAATAGCTTTGTGCTTCTTGCTCAACACTTTTACTACTTTGTCTGACATTTTCAATCATACTCTCATTTTTTGTTGTGACTTTTTTTAAATATGTCATTGCCAACTCCTGACAAGGTCCTGCCTTTGGTGCATACATAACAAGAGAATTGCGATCTGCAAATAACAAATTTTATACTGTCCACTGGACTTAAATTTTTGTTAATAAAAAAATTACCAACCTCTTTTTAAGTGTGTACGAAGCACTGCCATTGAAAACTTCCACATAATTAAAATAAACTTGGTACCTCCTGCAAGTATCAAATGAGAGGAAAGAATTGAGGGAAAATTGAGATCAGGATTTTCACTTGCAATTTCCATGAGACATTTTTTGGTATCATTACGGAATTGATTCTCAGTTTGCTTGCAAATCACCGGCCAAGGCACTTTACTTTTCAGATTATCCTTATAATATATACTTAGCAAATAGTAAGACACGTTTATAAATCCAACCGTGTTTGGCTTATCAAACATACCCTGAAAAGAACAACAGATTAAATCTGATTATTCTGACTCTATTTAGTATCAATAAAGGGTTTTTACCTTGTGAAAATACTTTTTGAAGTCATTGTTGGGTGGCACAGATCTGACAAGCAAGGACACATTTTTGTGAAATGCTTCTGACACCCTGTCCATATCGTTGAGTGCTTTGTACTGTAAAAAGACCTCCTGAAAAACACTGAACCTGTAACATAGAATAAATGTCAAGAGTGTGCCATTATTACTCCACATTACAAATATAAAACTTTAAAATAGTTGTACAATAAAAAGAGTTGAGGTTATAGCATTCAACAAAACATTATTTACATACCCTTGTGCTTCATTCAAATTCTATTCTCGCGAGGATGTAAAGTATTGCATGATGAGCCAACGTGACTGAATAAAATCGTTAATACTCGGAACAATATTATCAAGATTGTGACTCGAGGTTCTCTTCCGAATTGGTAAATCGATGAGTTTTATTGTTCTTATAATGACATTGAAGTAAATAAAACTGGCTCCTGCTTAATTCCAAATGAAGCCGTTAGTTTTTCTTTTCACAGTAAACCCCATTTTCAAATGGAAATTATCCCTCTAAATTTTATTCGAATACGAATACATACCTGATGATAAAACATTCGAAATTGATGTACCTTCAGTGGTGAAAGCAGTTTTTTACTTAAGGCCGCCTCTTTTACCGACTCTTCCCGTTCTATACTTAAAATCTGTATCGTCTGTATACATGTATACAAATCGATCGCTTACAGATGTACACTCTCGTTGACTCGCCACGTGTCAGTTTAAAACAACTATGTTTCGCTTACATTCTTTCAACTGGTATACGTGCAGACATTGAAATTTATTTTCTTTCTTTTTTTTAAATAGACGCCTTCTAATGGACCAGCGATAAAGACAGTCATAACTATTATACTCGAACAGAGAACCCCATTTTTACAAATTATCTATTAATTACAACAGTTTTGCGCGTAATGGATAAACGAAGCTTTAATAAAAAGAGAAAAATGAAAAGGTTGAGCGTATAAATAAATTCTCAAGAAAGAACGAGAGAGGGAGGGAGAGCTTCCGTATAATCTGTGCGTCAGCGATTTCAATGAAAACGAATTAATATTTAACGCATGCATAATATCCGTAAACATAGCAGCGGCACATTCTGCAAACAAAAAAAAAAAGGATTCGCAAAAGCCAAGTTACCGCGAGAGAGCATTACATGTTTCCAATTTTAAAAAGGGAGGCAAGATCGAACGAAAAAAAAGAAACAAACAAACAAACAAGGCGGATTCGCGACTAAAAGTGGAGCAGAGATTTTTATGCCGCGGCCAAATGCTAAATTTACCGCTCGGAGATAATTGAGAGAGCGGCTGCTCCGCTAGAATAATTCTATTATACACGCGCTGAATTGTGTGGCTCGAGTCGTCGTCGACCGTTGATGCGCGCGTATGTAGCAGGCACTTTATTTATAAGACTCTCGACGATTGTTGAGGCAGTCGCGCGTCTAGCTCGGTATATAGATCGGTATACTGTCCCGAAACGAGCCGATTGTTGACAAATTAATCGTTGGCTTTCTTGATTGAACGAAATTATCGCTCTTTCATTGGCGCCGAGTTAAATAAAGAGGGAGGGAGTACACTATAGGATGGGAGTTCAAAGGATCCGTTACGCCGCGCGCGCGAGTTATTGTATATCGTTATACAACGAGAAAGAGAGTTACGAGCTTCTCGAGCGCGTGAACCTTTTATTTTTTTTATCGAATCCCTCGCAATTTTCCTTCTTTTATCTTTTTATTATTATTGTTATTATCTGTATACTAAAGGTGGATCATCCCACTGTTTTTTTCCTTCTTCGGAAGAAACCGACCGGCTGCTTGTTTTCAGCGTAATATAAATATACAAAAGCGAACGCAGCAGGGGGGGGGGTGAGGTGTTGGTTGAACAAACGCGCGACATTACCATAAATTAATCCGGCGGCGCGTGTAAATCGAGCGACAATCACGGCCGATCGTTTGCATTAGCATTGGACACGCGAAAGAGTTTGATTTACGAGAGAGAGAAATTGTTGGGCACTCGGTGTACACACTGTATGTGTACACAGAGCCAGTAGTAGCAGGGCGAACGATTCGTCGAGTGGGTCTCTCTTCTTCTTCTTTATAAGTATATATCGATGGTCCGCGACAAGTATCTCTCTCTCTCTCGGCTTGGGTAGTTTTTTCTTCCACTCGTTCCTCAATTGGATATTACATCCCGTACACGCGCGCTTCTTCTATTTTCGTCGAGCAAGAGAGAGAGAGAGAGAGTCATTAAAGCGAACGAGAGACAAAGTATAGAAGAAGTAAAGGGGGTATCGAGAAGGAAGTTTCGCGGCAGCAGCTGCTCTCCAGCGCTGCTCGGACTCCAAGGAAATGAAATCGGAGCAGTCGGGCAAGGAGGGGGAGAGCTGCGGGGGAGGAGGCGTACGGCCGCCGGGTCTTTGATGTGCTCGAGCGGACAGACGCGGGAGAAGCCGGTCCCACGAGTTTTAAGGGGAAAGAGCCGCGAGGGACCAGCTCTCGCCGCAGTATACATAGTCGGAGGAGAAGGAAAAAAATAGAGTAGCCAGGGAGAGAGAAGGAGAAGATGTAAGAAGAAGAGGATTCATCGCGTCTACATTGTAGACACGTGTGTGTGCGACAGAGGGGGAAAGAGAGTTCCACATGTGTGTGGAGACGCGCGCGAGTCTCCCGAGCCGGGGGCTAACAGTTAGTTGGACCGCGGAGCGTTAGTCTGGCGCGTCTCCGGCCCAATGGAGCAGCCGCATCATATATGCGGCAGCAGGCAGCAAGTATAGCCGCAGCAGCAGCGCGGCTAACGGGACCGGATAGCCTGTGCCGCCGCTGTTCTCTCTCTTTCTCTCCTCCGTACGACCGGAGAGCGCGCGCGCTTCCTCAGTAGCGGCCGCGGCGGCGGCGGGCCCGCAGCAGCAGCAGCAGCGAGTGGAGTTAGACGTATTCACCGGGCGCAGTGCAAGAGGGAATAAAAAGGGAGAGAGAGGCTTTGGAGCAACAGGCATGAGCGCCGGGCGATGCGCTGCAAGCGACGCGGCCTGAGTAGCGGCGCGCTGGGCCTCGGGGCCGGGCTGCTCCTCGGGCTCCTCCCGGGCCTCGCGCTCCTCCTGCTCCTGCCCTCCTCCCAGCCGTCCGGCTCCTCCAGCAGCGGCTCCCCCATCTCCAGCAGCAGCGGCCGTTCCCCAGGTAGCGGTCCCATCGCCGCGAAGCGCTACCAAGCCGAGCGGGATGAGAGCAACAGTTCGGGCCTGCTGTTCGTCGGGGTGATGACGGCGCGCAAGTACCTGGACTCGCGCGCCCGGGCCGTCTACGAGAGCTGGGGCCGCGAGGTGCCGGGTCGCATCGCCTTCTTCTCCTCCGAGGGCTCCGAGCCGCCGGCCGGCCTGCCGAGCCTACCGCTCGTCCCCCTGCCCAGGGTCGACGACAGCTACCCGCCCCAGAAGAAGTCCTTCCTCATGCTCGAGCACATGTGGAGCAAGTACGGCGAGCGCTACGAGTGGTTCCTCAGGGCCGACGACGACGTCTACGTGAGGCTCGAGCGGCTCGAGCGCCTCCTGCGCAGCGTCGACTCCAGCAGGCCTCTGTACATCGGCCAAGCTGGACGCGGGAATTCCGAGGAATTTGGATTGTTGTCGCTCGAGTACGACGAGAACTTTTGCATGGGCGGCCCGGGCGTCATCATGTCGAGGGAGACGCTCAGGAGGATCGTTCCCCATATCAAGCACTGCCTCAGGAATCTGTATACGGGGCACGAGGATGTGGAGCTTGGCCGATGCGTACGCAAGTTCGCCGGTATATCCTGCACTTGGAATTACGAGGTGGGTATACCGAAGCCCTTTCACCTTCGACTCCTTCTTCTTCTTCTTCTTGTTCTTCGTACTGACCTCTAACCGATGCTCTCTCTGTGCATACTATGCCTGCTCTCCGTATAGCCGAGCAGCTGCAATAATATCGAGTATCAGGCGTATGAAATTACTCGTTTCGTCGGCTTCCTCGCGGTTAATCTTATTATTCTTATTTTGAACGAGCGCACTCGGATAATGCAGCCTTCTCTCTGCGCGTAACTACCGAACTGCTTCTCTATATACAAACTCCTTTCCATAACAATAATCGCGCGAGGAACGTGTTAATCGCGACGCTCGTATATCGAATGACTCTCTCTCTCTCTTTATTTTTTGAGAAATTCGTCGATACAGTGTCGAAAGTAATTAAACACAATATTGAGCGCGTCGTTGAAAGAGATATACCTTCTCGGATCGGTCAACGTTTAGATACGAGTAAGCCGTGCCGCGTTGATTGATATACGTTCAGTAAAAACGTAATCGTCTAAACTTAGTTTTGCGCCTCGGCCGAAAAATCGATGGAGCGAGCACGCACGCACGTGCGCGATAAATATTTGCCCTGCGTGCGAGCTTCGCGTCATTCTCTTTTTTTTTTGCGCTCGCGAGACACACACACACACACACAGACGACAGAGCCTGTTTCTACCTCTATCTCAATTACTGTACGAACGCGCGCGAAAATTGTATATATTAAAATTATAACAATTGACACAGTACAGAGAGATAAGAGGCGATGCGTATATAGATCGAGCGCAAAACGCGCGCGAAATGTTCTAAAGAAAGGATAAAAGAGACAAAGGCGAGAGAGGCTATATAAGATAAACAGGTAGGAAGTCACTCGTTACGCGTTAAACGAATCGTTAGCTCGCTAAGCGGCTAAGCCCATTTCACGGGGCTCTTAAGTAATGTACGCGCCCGGGCGATAACGTCGCGCCTGTCCTTTCCGAGTCTCTCAAGAGGAGAAGGGGAGGCACACACACGCAGAAGACGACGGAAAGAAAATTTTCCCGCTACGGCCTTGGGCTTTGATGAAACGGCCGCGGGAGAACGATAGTTACAGATGCTAGAGAAGCCAGTGCAAAGGAGGAGGAGGAGGGGAGGTACAGAGGCTCTCGTTCGCAGTCGCTCTCTCGATGGCTCTGCTGCAGGAAACGAATAGTTTAGTCCAATTGGCGCTGATGCGCGTCGGGGGCGCCGACGGGAGAAAGAGATGTAACTAGCGAGAGAGAGAGAGAGAGAGGGGCCCCCTTCGGCTATTATACGCCTCTTTTTCCTTTTTTTCTTCTTTTTTTTGAAACGATCGGCGTATTTCTTTGCAGATGCAGTCGATCTTGTACCACAACAGCAGCGGCGAGCTCGCGTTCACCGGGCGCCTCAAGAGCAAGGAGGTGCATCGAGCTATCAGTATGCACCCGGTTAAGAGGCCGCCCTACATGTACCGCCTGCACAATTATATGAGGGTCGGTATACCGATATATGCGCATGTGCCACTTGTGTGTCTTGTGGTACCTAACCGAATTTTCGTTACTTTTGCCGCAGACGCTCAAGATACAGGAGCTGCAGCAGCAGAGGATAGAGCTGCAACGAGACGCCGAGCGTATGGATCGGCTTGGCCGACCGCGCGACACCAGGATACAGCCTCAGCCCCGGCGATCCCCAAGTAATGACCCTACGCTCTCCATATACGCTTTACTCGCCAAGAGACATTATTATCAGTTCGATTCTCGCAGACGCCGTGGTGCACTGGGACCTGATATCGCGCTCGGAGTACCGGCTGGCCGACTCCAACCCGCGACGTCGCGTCTACGGTGACTTGCGCGAGGGCCTGGAGGACCTAACGCGCGAGGTCATGGCCTCGATAAACGCCTGCTCCCGGCAACGCGGCCGCTACGTCGAGGAGCGCCAGGCGCTCTACGCTTACCGCTCGCGCACTGCCCGGGGCGCCGATACCGTGCTCGATCTGCTGCTCATCTACAAGAAGTACCGGGGCAGGAAGCTCACCCTGCCCGTGCGCCGACACCTCTATCTCCATCAGCACTTTACCGGTAGCTGGTTTCTTCTGCATGATTATTTCAATGCGAGTGTGTGTGTATACTGATGTGAATTTTGTTATTAGGCCTGGAGACCCGAGATTTGGGAGTGGAGAACGCCCTCGACGACAAGGTCATCCACTTCATCGTGCCGGTCTCAGGCCGGCAGAAGGCACTCGAGCGCTTCCTCGGCAACTACGAGCGCGTCTGCCTCGATAGCAAGCAGCGCACCGAGCTCCACGTCATCCTCTACCCGAGCATCGAGCCAACCGAGGAAGCCGACGGCGTCGAGTCAACGCTGCGACTGATCGAACGATTGAAGAAGTACGCCCACGCCAAGGGCAAGGTCCACGTGGTCCAGGGCCAGGGCAAGTTCTCCCGGGCCCGGGCGCTCGACCAGGGCGCCGCTCTATTGCCGCCGAGCGCGCTCATGTTCTTCGTCGACGTGGACATCGGGTTCGAGGCGGCGGCCCTTCAGCGCATCCGGCGCAACAGCCTCGAAGCAGAGCGCATCTACTTTCCCGTCGTCTTCAGCCAATACGACCCGAAGATCGTCGGCGCCGGGGATAAGAGGCCGATCGACGAGCTCAACGGCTTCTGGCGGCTCTTCGGCTTCGGCATCGTCGCCCTTTACAAGCGCGACTACGAGGCCATCGGCAGGTTCGACCTGACCATCGAGGGCTGGGGCAAGGAGGACGTGGACTTTTACGAGAAAGCGGTCAAGTCGAGCCTGAGGATATTCCGGGCGCCGGATCTCGACCTCGTGCACGTCTATCACGGTATAAGCTGCGACCTCACGCTCCAGCAGCATCAGCTGTCCATGTGCAAGGGCACCAGGGCGGACACTTACGCGAGCACCCAGCAATTGGCTGGCTTGATTTATCGGAATCCGGAGTATTTGAGCTTCGCCAAAGCGAGGAGCTTGGTTAATCTGACCAGTCCCGTCGCTTGATATAGCGACGAATTTATTCCTATATACGCTTGTGCCGAGGACAGTAATAATTTTTAAAATGAATTTGTTCAATTCTATTGTTTGTACATACGGAATATGATGATCTTATTAGTATTATGCGCTTTAGAATCGAGTCAGATTAGAAGCTATAGGCGTTTAACAGAGCAAGAGACACGGCATTTAAAATCGATCGATTTATTTTTGTACGGCTGGCGTATTGTTTGCTCATTAAGCGCTTGCTAGTTCGTCCTTTTTTTTAGAATTAATTATCTTTTAGATAAAGGAGCGAGTAAGAGTTTTGTTAAAGAAATGCTTTTATGGAAATTCGAGATATTGTATTTTTGAACATCAATTTCAATCAATTTTAATGTACATAATTTTAACGACAACGTTTGATCGATAGCACGTTTTTAAAATACGCAGAGTAGAAAACAGAAAATCGAAGGAATGATAAAAGCAACTGTCACATCAAATTTTCGAGAATGTGTGTGCTAAAATTGAAGATCGTGCAATACTTAATTCCTTTTCAAAGCCAAAACACATTGCGAAAGGGTTTTTTGAAGCGAGTTAGAAAATATATGTGATATTACCAGTGCCTTTTTTTTTTTTTTTTAAGAATACTATAAATAAAAAAATTATTTTAAAAATTACGTATTTTTTTACTTAATTATTAAAACAGCTGTAGCACTTTGTATTCATAATGATATAGCGTTATAAACCAATATAAATATATTGTCAAGGAGGCTCGTTATGCAATAATAGAGAGGAAAAAAACTAAGTTTCTTTTTAGTATAATTATTGAAGAGTCGCCATAAGCTTACACAGTTAATATGAACTTACGTACTAAAAAATATTGTTGTTTATAGTATTATTTATAACTATTCCGACAGTTTCGATGTAATTAGAATTTGAAGAGAAAACGAAAGAGCCAATCTTTCTTGATGTCTTCGTCGAAATTACTACGATTCTCGTGATTCTCCGGCGACATCTCCATCGCACTTTCTTTCCCATGTACACCGTAATTCTGCCAAGTATAAATAAAAACATTGTAAAATGATCGCAATAAAAAAAGACGAAAAGTATTCGATTTCAAAAGGATTTTACCAATTCATTGTTCTCTTCGAATGACGCTTCGTAGTCGTAAGACACCGCGTTTAAATAACGAGGCTGCTCCTTGGTACCGTGCAAAATTAATTTCAAAGCCCCAACGCTTCCGCTATTGTTTGCCGGGCCCACCTGTAAAAGCATCGAGTAAACTACAAATTTTCATGATTTACAAGGCTATTAAAATACTCTTAATCAAATCCTAATGGTATCGTGAATATTCACGTGTATGTACACGAATATAAATAATATGAACAACCTCGTCAATAATATCCAACGTCCAAGTTCCAGCGGGACTCTCTCCCCAGGTAGCGAGCGACATGAATTTCCATTTGGTAAAACCTTCGCTCGAGTTGTCGTGCTTTCGTACCCCGAGAATTTGAACTTTTGTACCTAATCGAGAGTAAAAAAAAAATGTATTTTTTATTTCTTCATTTTTTAATCATTGCAAAGTAGCCGAGAATAAGTTTATAATAGATACCAGACGGCGCTGTCAAGTGCATTTGAAGTGCGCCGCGCAGCGAATATTCAACGCTCGTCTCGATCTGTACGTGCTCTAAATACTGAATCTCGTAAGCGCTACCTGCGCAGCCGTCCGATTCGAATTTTATGCTTTGCGGCAGGCCGTAACTTATTTCCCGCGACAACCTGTTGATTTGTGTTTCATTTTTTTGTTTTGTTTAAACATTTACAAATTACTGTTTAATATCGCAATATTTTGTTAAGCAGAATTTGCTTTCGTTGGTTTTGCTTACAAGGGACTCGACGCTATTTCGCAGATCGTTTTTTCCGGTACGTTTGTCCAGTTTGAGCTGGCCATCACGAGGGCGAAGGCATCCATCAATCCGAATCCGAAGCGCGGATTGAACCAAAATCCAACGGAGTTTTTAAACCAGCCCGGATCAGCTCTGGATAAAACGACGCAAGTCCATTTGTCTAATCTCATAAATACAAGTCTTCGTAAAGAATAAAACTTCAGTCACGTACCTCAACTGGTTATGATTCGACGTGTAAACTATGAGGTGCTGAATGTCTCTCCATGTCAAATTTGCACTAAAATAATGAAACGCAAAATTTCTTTTTTTTTTCGTTCTTATTATTTGCACAACTTACGGAATAATAGACCTTACTTCACTTGTAAGGCCAATGCCAATATCCCGGCAGCCAATGGCGCCGACGCGGACGTTCCTGTGTGGCTAGTTGTACAAGTATTTTGTAAGTCAGTAGTTACCTGAGAAAGTATGCCGTTCTTTCTTTAGCGTCAATAATCAAACCGTAACGAGTACGTAATCTGCGCTTAGCGTAAAAATAAAGACGAACTAAACAAATAAATAAAGCAACGCAAAACAATCGAATAAACGCACTTGTCAGTATTAACGCAACACGCTGATGAAGATATTCGATGTACAATCCGAATAAAAAAAGAAAGAAAATTCAAAGTAAGCGTAAACGTAGATTATGATTGAAGTAACGACAGCCGATAGATCAGAGTCATCATATACATGCAGCTCGTAGATGTAGCGAAACAATGTATATATATATATATATATATATATAAAATGATCACATGGCGATAACTAACGAGATGCAAATAGAAGTAGTAGAAGAAGTAGAAGATGCATGATTGAGCGACGATGATGGATAAACGACGAAGGCGACGACGAAGACGACGAAACGATGGCGTGATCGATGTTAACATATATAAGTGGGGGTGGGGGGGATGAGAGTGGGTGTGATGAGTAGGGGGTTGCTGAAGCCTGCACTGACTATCATCCGCTCTTGATGGGCGCCGCTGCTGTAGGTCGTCGCGAGCTTAGCCGGGCAGATTTCGCCGTACCAGGGGAAGCTGCCGGCCTGGCTAGCCGAGCCTATGGCGATCGTGTAGATGTTGTTGACGTAGCCGTCGCAGCCGCAGTCGTCGTCCTTTGAGCCACCGTTGCCCGAGGCCCACACGTAAATGCTACCTTTTCCAGCTCGGCCCTGTATCGTACGAAAACGTAACGTCTCTCTCTCTCTCTCTCACTATGAGTATGCATGCGACTCCTCACCTCAATGGCACCTCGTTCGAGGGCCTCGGATGCGAGTCGCCCGGGTGCCTCGAGACTGCGCCCGTCGTCCGGCGGTCCCCAGGACGCCGTGTAGATGTCGACGATGTCCGAGCGATAGCCAAGGGCCTCGGCCTCGACGCGATCGTTCACCACGCCGTCGAGCATTTTTATGCCGCCGATTCTCGCCTCGAACGCCACGCCGACGCCGCACTTGCGATTGTCCGCCTCCATCGCAATCTCGCCGGCGCAGCGCGTGCCGTGTCGGTTCATTTCTGCGGCGCGTGCATACGGTATAACTCCCATCGTCGTTATAGAGCTTTATATATACGGCGTGTTTACCTGGCTCCTCGTAGCGCGGTATCGGATTGTCGTCGCGGTCGGTTATGTCGTAGCTGATCTCCGAGTCCTTTAAACAAACGCGTAATGCATAAGATAAACGTATAAGCCAACGTATAGACCCACTCACGTAGTTGGCTCGAAGGTCCTCGTGAGTGTACTCGAGGCCGTCGTCGAGCACCGCGACCCTGACCCCTCGGCCGGTTATTCCCAGCCGGTAAACCGGCAGGACATTGAGATCCAGGCGTGCACGCGAAGCGCTCAGGCCCTCTCGATCCATCCGGTAATTCGCCTGTGACCCCGCAAAACGACATTAACCCTTCCTCCTCCTATAATCAATCTCGTTGAAAGAAAGCCAATTTACCAAGTACCACTCCTGCTCCCAAAGCTCGTCGTTGAAATCGAGCTTCGCACGATCGAGCTCGGACCACGTGACCATCGTCGAGTCGTAATAGCCGCTAGGATGCGAGGACGAGTCGTAGCTCGGGTAGAGGTCACTCGAGTCCTCGAGCTGCTCGATGTAGTCGCGCTTCTCCCGCATCACCGCCTTCTGCTGGTCCGCCCAGACGATCTGGACGATAATTTTCATTGTTATTCGGCTGACATTGCTAAACAGCGACCTCTGTCTTTTTGGCAATACCTTGGCCCGATGGGTCAGAGAGTTCATGGCGTACTGCATGCCGCGCTTGCGATATCGCGCGCCGTTAGTCGCCCGCCATAGGTACGTGTCCTTGAAGCCCAACACCTGCAATTCACCGAGAGATTCGTTTGTCGTGCTGGGTAAAGCACACGCAGGATTATTCCGTCTGACGCACTTGTCTTTTTCTTTCGGGAGATTAAAACGATCGATCGAGTTTACGGGGCTAATTAATCTTTTAATCAAACAACAATTAATCTTTCTGTTTTTTTTTGTTTTTTAATAAACTGCGTTACTCTCTCGAGTTTATACGCATACGTTCGGATAAGCGTATACGATTTAATTTTGAGCCGAATTTTATCAAGTTCCGCACTATTACCAAGTTTTCGGAGATACAGGGCCTGGAGATTGGGGTGGTAGTGGCTGGGTAGGAGGGGAGACAGAAAATAAATCAAAGTTGTCGTCTCATAGTTAATTTGTTTTATCGGCTTTCCAACTGTCTACTCTAATCCCGAGGAAAAGTCTAACGAGCGTCTAGAGCTTTCAATTACAAGTTCACGGGCTATTTATCATTCGATAAAACACTCCCTTCTCCGCTGTTTATGCCTTGGACAAATATTATTTTGGGAAAAGCTACTACTGTTGCGCTTTTTTTAAAAAAAAATAACGCCAAAATGTTTTACCCTTAATGGAATATTTATCGAGCTTTTAAAAAAGTTTAGATAAAATAAAAAAACAACAGAGTTAATGACTTTTTATCAAGCCCGGAGCGGAGACACTCCAGCGTGACGCAAACGTCGTTTTCGAAAAAAACAAAGAGTCGGCCCATCTGCCTCGAAAATCTCGACATATGTCGCGTGTCGCGCAAAGTGTTTGTCAAAGCTCAGGAGATAAACCGAAAAGCAGCTATAACGGATTACCTCGTGGCTCTACCTAGGTATACCCAACTCTACACACAACGAAAATCCCCCGAAGCTTCGTAAACGCAACACTTCTATTAAAAAGTAACATCGTAGGACACATTCAAAAATTAATATTATCCAAATGGGACTTACCGGGCCAACGTGCAGGTAACCAGAGCGTAGGGCTAACAGAGAGGCGACCTCCGGGCCGCCCTTTAGCCTGACCACCCATTCCTCTGGATAGGCGTGCTCTCGTTGCTGCCGGTCCTCGTGTTGCTGCTGCTGCTGGCGCTCGTTATAATTATGCTTCTCCGGGAGCTTGACTTGCGCCGACGAAGCTACGCTGCACTCTTTCGCGTTCAGCACAAAGAGGTAGCAGTAGTAGAGCGCCAATCGACGATACGACGGTGATAGCCTGTAAAGACGGTAACAGAATGTGTTTTATTTTCCTTTTTTTCTATGTTGGATTATTACAAGCTTGACCTGAATTTCACGTTTATTTTTGGTTTTCGCATTTTGTAATTTTTTAAAAATTCTTTAGGTTTTTATAAAAACTAGTTTTATTTTTGTATTTTTTTAATACTTTTTTTTAAAGTAAATGTCCAATATAAAAATGAAAAAGGGTATAAGAAAAGAATAAAGAGCGCGCAAGACAGCGCGTGTGTGGAAAAAGAGAGATTCGGCGAAGAGCAGGGAAGATAAAGGTGTATAGTAGTGTGTACCTGTTCATGGATGCAGAATGAGGCGCGCACGTTGCTTGCCGATACAGATATATATATATATATAGAGGGCGACCGAGAAAATTGGCAAAGAAAAGAGAAAGAGAGAGAGAAAGAGGAAGACTAAGAGCTGACTAAAGATGGAAAAAAAGGAGAGAAAAAAAAGAGGCGGTCGCGGGCGCGCGCGAGAGAGCGAGCGAGAGCAAAGGAGAGCGTTTGCGGGCCAAACTGGCCGAGCTCTCGGTTATACTGATCTACTGGTGAAGAAGAGCGGAGACGAGGCCAGCAGGCAGGCAGGCAGGCGCGCGTCCCCCGCGCGACAATTAGTGGCCGGCCGCTTCCTTCCTTTCTTCCTTGCGGGCCGCCTCTGTCCTGCGCGTCGGGCAGATCCCCCCCACCGGCGCTGGCGGCGGCGGTGGTCGAGCGCGCCCCCCCCCCCTTTTCTCGGCCTATCGCCATTCTTCGATTGCTCCTCGCGGCTCTATCCTCTTAAACGCTCTTCTTCTTCGCGCTTCTCTCCGGTGCAATCGCACCGATCCCCTCCTATATCTGCACCAGCTCTTTTTTTTTTTTTCTCTCTCCCTCCTCCCCCGGTGAATCTCTCCCCCCCCCCCCCGACACACTGGCCTACCCCACACCCCCCCCCCCCCCCCCCCCCCCCTCCCC
>JAPYYQ010000683.1:0-52769 GCA_030522585.1 Anagyrus pseudococci | reverse complement strand
CTAGAAGCACGCGCGCGCGGGCGCGCGCGCCGTGCGGGAATAAAAAAAGAAAAAAAAAAGGGCGAGTATAAGGGGAAAGGGGGGGGGGGGGGGGGGCTGGTCTCAATTGGGGCGTGCGCCGGGCTAGAGACGTGCGTGCGGGGGCGCATAGGAGGCGCCGTGGGGCGCTCGCGGGCCAGGGGACACTTTTCTTACCCGGAAAAGACGCATCCTCTCTCTCTTCGCCGTGCGGTCGCAGTGATATTGTTCGGGCGCACCGCAAGGGGTCGAGGTGGTTCGCGAATGCTGGAAGAGCTGCCCTGTGGCGTGTGCCATTTTTCTGGCTTTCACGTCTTTTTGGACGTTAGTTACAGACGGGGGAAGAGGGGGGGGGGGCTCGTGATGGGCTATTGTTGAGGTCGGTTGACAAGTAAACGGGAGTTTATACATACCGATCGGAGGCCTATGTGTGTGCATAACGGCTCTAAGCGGGGGCGTCTGCCTTTTTCCGGGAGTCGGATATTTTGAGACTCGGGCTTTTTGATACCTCGAGAGAGCGAGCTTTTGTTGTTGGCCACGGGATGATTTGCGAGCTTTTTTTTCGTGCTGCCTTTGCCCGGAGAATAGGGAAATGATCGGCTCGAGTTGTTGTGGAGACAGTTTCTCGAGGAGCTGCCTGCAGATGCTGCCTCGCTTCCTTTGGAATTCCTCATACTTGTCTGGAAAAAAAGCAGAAATTTTTTCATTTGATTATGTGCTGTTGCTGTGGCGATTTTTAGTATAAACAATATTTTAAAATCAAAACGAGAGAATAAAAAAATTATAATTTTTTGATCATAATAAAAGTTATTAAAATAATTAAAGTTATCGCGGCAGAAATTAGAGGGAAAACACTAAATATTGTGGTCGCAAAATAATTTCGGAGTAATTTCTAACAATAAGTCTCCCCCAAGACCAATCAGCAAAGCACTTCACCTTGCCTTTTCACCCCACCAAAAGACAATTACTTTCTCGTTTCAAATTGTTGTAAAACCTGCATTAACCCATAGCGCCGTAAATCTCATTATTGTCCTCCTACACTTAACAAAATAAAGAAAAAAAAAAGGAAAAAAAACAAAGAAAAACTCTCGAAAAACGTTTAGAAGAAAAAACGTCCACTATCTAGTTTTACGGAGAAACCGTATGAGCACGGATCAAGAGACAGAGAGCGAGAGAGGATAGGAAAAGTCAATTTGAAGGAAAGGGAGGGCGCGAGGCTCTCTCGCTCAGCCGCAGAGTCTAAAGTGCGTTCAGCCGGGGCCCAGCGGGCGGCATTTGACTTTTCCGACTGTCCTTAGTCCCCATTCTCCGGACGCTTCTTCCATTGACCAAGGGGCCTCTCTTCTTTTTCCTTCCGCGAGGAAAAAGAAACGAAATCGGCCCATTCAGCGCTTCTCGCCATGGAGTCGTCAAAGCCACGGACCCAGCTTCTTCCTTATATTATTTCACCGCTGCGCCTCTCCTGCGGTTTTTCCTCCCCCGCTCCACGGCGAATTTTCCTCTGTTGTAGGCCCTCGCCTCCGCACACTCGACTCTTCTCTTTTCTCTCTCTCCCCTCCCCCTCTGCCCTTTTTTACGGCTATTTCTTCTGCTGAATCCGAACGAATATCGTTTTAATTGACACGAGGGCCCGCTGGACCCGCACCTCTTCTTTCTTCTCCTTTTATTTTCCTTCCTTTCTCGGCTTTGGCCAGTGATTTTTTTTTGCCTTGGCCCATTCCATGCTAGTTTAAGAGGCATTCTATCCTCGTCGAAGGAAACGACACTTTCCGAGGATTCGGGAATTCCTATTATTACCGTACTATTTTTTCGCCGCTCTCCATTCTTTTGCCGATGTAGGTTAAGGATGTAGTGTGTGTCTACCTTTGGCGAACGCTTATCTTTTGTGCATTCAGATACTGATCTTGAAATATTATTTCGGCAAGCCCGAATAATTACCCACCGCTGATTTACGGCCTACAATAATAGCGACACGCGCGAATGGTATTATATACACAAAGATTTAAGAATTACCGCATTGAAACGCAATGCACCATTTTATTTTTGAATAATAATTGAACTAATACAAATTTTTTCTCAACAACATCAAATATGTAAAATATTCATTGTGGTCAATTTAGAAACATCAATACAATTTTAATATTAGCAGGTAATTATCTCTTGAAACTACCGTCAAACTACAAATCCTTCATTCAATTATCGCGTGATTTTATTTCATCCTCGAAGAATGTCATGTAACCCAGTAGTTGAAAAACGCCAATGAGTAGTACCGACATCCTACGATTGATCATCAGCTCGTTTAAAATGCGAAACATCTTGTAGATCGTCATGTAGTAGACGTGATTGTGTACACCGCGGTCGACGTATCTGGCACTGTCCATGAGATGTAACTGAGGCACGATGGCAATTGTCTCGATGAAAATTCCGTAGTTGTGAATAAGCGTGTAAGGATTGGTATCGCTCACGATTTGAGCCACCACTACCATCAAGAAGATTAGGAAGGATAGTTTTGTGGTGCTAAAAAATGAGTTTTTTTGAAATTGCAATTGATTATAAGCAAAGAGTAGGGTGTAATAGAAATTACCTGTAGCTATCGTGTCGAATGCAAACGAATTGTTCGGCCGATTTCTTCGATATTGATAGAAAAATTACTGTGCTGAGAACGCTGATTATGATTAATATCGAACTGTGTAAGCTGAAAATGTCTTGGATACTCGTTAGTCGATAACCAAAAAATTGACAGCTAAATGCTAGTGCGTAAACCACTTGAGATTTTCTACTTATGTCTGAAAAATTAAAAGGATAAAATTAGAATATTATTTCAATTTTCGAGTTTCTCAAAAAGTAATCGCGATCGATTTATTAATATTGAAAACTTACTCGAGTAGTCTTCGTAATAGATTTTCCGAAGTAAAATGATTTCAGCCCATAGCAAGGCACCAAAGCTGATGAGTGTATTACATTCAACCCACAACGGTAATGCGGACTTTATTAACATCACCACGACATCCTTCAAATTCAATGAGATGGAGATGAATAATACGCGTTTTGTCACATTGCTACTTAGTTCCTCCGATAAGGTAACTAGTACAATCTTGAGACCACGCAGGGGTCCATCGCCAATTTTCTTAACCAAATTGTCTAAATGAGCCGTTAGCAATTCTAAGACGTGGCTTATTGAATATAAAAATAATATCGTGCCAAGATCGATTAATTCGAGCAACAACATCGCGGATACTTAGGGGACGAGTTTATACGAGAGAGACGGATTTGTCGACTGGCGAACCTGTGAGCGAGTCGAAGAAAGGTAAAGAGAATGAAAGTGTTTGTAAACAGTTGTTCTAGGAATTTTGGTTTTCAATCTTATTATTGGTATAGGTAATAATGAAATAGGCTTTAAAGTATGTATTAAAATCGTTATTGTTTTATTGGTACGAAAAACATTATTTTACAATTTAAGAAAAAAAACACAAATCATATATTAATCTTAAAAAACAAACAATTAAAAACTCCAATTTGTGTGTCAAATCGTGCTAAAAAGAAAACTTCATCTTACTTACGCTTCGGATTTTTCATTTTTTCTTTCTTTACTTTTACAAGTAAGTCCAATAGCATCTTAAGAAATTGGCGCGACCGATACAATTCGTAATAAAAATCTATATATATAGCAATCTGTATAATGCAAGATACGACGATAATGTGGTTTCTTAAGCCGAGAGAATAAACGATTTCCACGGATTTGTGTAAAATTATGAGTGCGCTATGGATTATCATGACTTTGGAGGGCTCGGGGAGATTGCTGTTGTAGATGAACTGCGGTACGATCGAGACGACTTCAATTCCAGAGCCTAATGTCAACATAACGGGACCTATGCTCTCTGTGAATTTGGCGACTAAAGTTATCAGTAATACCAACAATATTATCTCAGCGTACCTAAAATAAGAGAATAAAGTTCTGTTTTAATCATTCGGATTTTATTGGAGAGACGTTTATTCTTTGGTATACAACTTACTTGATCTCATCGTACTCGCTTTCCGGCGGGTGGTTGAAGTACCAGAGTGCCACGGTAGTTAATACTGATGTAGCTTCCATGAGAAGTAGGATTTTATGGTCCACTGAGTCTGGAGCTTCTGCGGTGTAGCACCATCGTTGAATCATAATGCCGATGGTATACATTATTTGTGAGATAAAGCTTATTGCTAAATAATTATCGAAGATTAATAGAGTTTGTATAATTTGGTATGTACTTAACAAAAAATTACTTCAGAAATTATTTACAGCATGTGTCTTTCTTGTACAGAAAACTTTCGATGAGATACATCTTAGAGGTGACGAACATTAAGCCTGAGACGCATTTCACATACTCCAAAGTTGAGAGACTGTTGAGTGGTAAAGTCGGGCACGACAAAAAGTTAAGGTGCATCAAACACTCTAGCAACATTTTGTAGGTTTGAAAATTTGATGCGTTTACGAAGCAAAATTTTTCACAGTTTAGAATATAACTGCGGATGAAATTAACTAACTTGGACGAATGAACTGTTTAAGCCTATTCGAAATATTTATACTGTGCTTGAGGATGTAAACAAAGCATTGCTTACTGTTAGAGGAGATTACAATGTAAGCATTTCTGTCTCGGCTGTGATAATAAATAATAATTATAACAATATCTGAGAGGATTGTAAAACGTTTATGTATTTAAAATATTTTTATACAATTTATTACATTTTTCTTTAACAAGAAATTTGCTTATACATTCAAATTTACAGTTTAAAAAAAAATTGTATCGCCAAAAACAAGCACGTCTAACATAAAAATATCGCTCAAATCGACAATAGAAAAATAAGTTATTCGATTAAAACTTTCATTCCCCAATTAAACACCTCATAATACACGAGAAGATAATAAAAAAATAATTAGATTAATATTTTAATTTTATTCAGATTTGGCGTTACTGTTGGCCTGCGTTTTATTTAAATAATTCTCCAATCTGTCACGAATCGAAGGACTACTGGGTCTCTTGCCCGATTTGAAGCTAACAAGTTGCACAAGCATAAACAGCAAAAATACGATTTCAACAGTTCCAGTAACGAGTTCTAGCATCCTACGAGAATTGTTGAACTGAGACAATAAGTGCATATCCTTGTAGAAAAACATGACTAAGGCGTAGGTAAACACATGATCATATTGTTCCAAAGGCGGAGGATTGGGTATGCAAATTTTAGGCTGATGAGTCTTCTCGTCCTCGGTTATGACGATCCCTCCGATCTGATGATTGTAATAGAACTGGGGTATGATTGCATAAGCTTCGAGGATCAACCCAAAAGCGTACAATGTGTAATCGTAAGTTCCGCAGGTATACCAGGTTATGAGCATGATGGCGCTAACTAACAATACTATCTGAGGCTTGCTGCGGAGAAATAGAAATAATTAATTCGAGATCAAATCTAAGTGCACAAAAAATTAGGAAAGGCTTATACCTGCAGGAGTCACGTTCCACGTGTTCTCTCTCGTAGTAGTTAATCAGTACTAATACGGCGCAGAAGCCTACGAAACTTACTATCATCATCTCGACTCCTTTGTATGACTTTTTATCCTCTCCAAGTAAGTACATGCCCTGAAGAAGAAACGAGACGAAGAATATCCACTGGGAACTCAAGCTTATGCCTAAGACAATGGAATTTTATTAAATTTTTGTTCTGATATGCCTATCACATTGCATACTTACCAAAAGGCTTTTTTGTCAAATAAGCTCTGTTTATAACCAACGCGTAAGCTACAATAAGTGATAAAAAACTTATTTCGCCACAGTGAAATGCGACAGGTTGAACGAAATCGACAAACCATCCCTTGAACACTTGTTCCGTTTCTTGCGACATTTTTAAAAACAAAAGCAAAACTGATGATTTAAATCGATAAAATTAAAGTGATACGAATTCTCGAGCTTATTAGGAACTTAAGACTTTTGCAACTGTCGTGAGAGCACTAAACACGTTGAGTTGCTTTGAAAGGACTTTACCTTCTTCATATATATATTTTGGTTAATAAACTTAATTCGCACAGGCAGCTTTGTTTACTATTTTAAAAGTGTACGTTTAAGTTTATTAATGGAAACTGAATAATACTTGCACCTTAACAAACTGCATTTGTAATAATGTAAAAATTTAATTAAGTATGGAAAACCTTAAAAAGACTAGAAAATGTTTAACATCAAAATAGTATTAGAATTATGTGTTTGATATTTATTTACAAAATGTACAATCACAAAGATTCGCTTTAGCACTTTTACAATAATTATAAAAAAGCGTACTTTACAGTAGAATCTAAATTACGCAGTTACAAATACTACAATCTTTGCAATGGCTACAAGTTGAGTCATATGATTAATCGATTTAAAAAAAGTATCAACATGAAAATCTTTTTGCGTTCACAATGTCATTCTAAATTTCTATAAAAAAATCTCGTAAAAAACTTTTAACGTAATATAAAATCTCAAGGCCTCAACATTTCGTGTAAAACATCGTCACTAACCCGTCGAAAATGCTCGATATCCACCCATACCTTAAGAATATTCATGTACATCATAAATTGATAGAGGCGAGCGAAGACCAGGATGTTAAAAGTATAGAAACAACGCAGTGTACTTTGAAACATGTAAATCGCGTTGAAAAAAGCGAAGTCGGCGATAACTTGAAACGTGCGATTCTCCGATGCAACGTACGCATGCTGAGATACGACCGCCAGGCACTCCAACAGTACGCCAATTGTGTGACAGAATCGTCCTGGCCGCGAGAACAGATACGCCACGAGCAGGAAGAACATTATCCAAAACTTTTTGTAGCCAATTCTATGAAAGAAAAACAAATATGGTTTACAACCGTTTCAATTCAATAAAATTAACAAGATTCACCTGTAATTGTTGTCAATTCTGTAGTGGTAGCGATTGTAGGTGAGGTTCACTATTAACGCACTTATGAGAATCGCGGACAAGATAGCTCCTTGCACGTACTTTGCTAGCCAAAATTGGTTATTTCCGAGATGCTGTAAAAACACACTGATGGTATACAGCTGCAAGGCCTTGATGCTGAAACCTTTAAAGCAATCATTAATTGTCTTGAGAGCAGCGAGAATTTTTCAAAAAAGAAAGAAAATTTCTTACCATCGGCTTCGCGAGAATTTATAAGATGACTGCACATTAAAAGATAAGCCAACACCTGGCTGAGCTTCCAAAAATCGTCGTAATATATGATATTTAGTTTGATCATGTTGTTAAACCAAATACAGTTAAAAATTAAGAGTGCAGGGTTATAATGTAGAATACAGCTGACTCAGTGACAACTATGGAGACAATAACCTCGTCGTTTGCGAGTAGAGTGAAAAGTCGCTAGCTTCGCGTGTTTACATTGTTTCGCGGCTAATGTAAACACAAGAAGAAATTCGATATTTTGAATAGTAATTGCTGGTAGAGGACGAATTTTGAATGGGAAAATTCAACGAGTGTACTTTTTTTTTAATAATAAGACATATATGAAACTGGTATGAAATTACACATCTTTATTATAATACAAATGATAATAGTCGAAATAATCAATAAAAGTACAGCTGTCACTACATTGCTTTCCTTTAAATCAGTAAAATACAAACATTGAACATTATAAAATAGGCACTGTACACTAATCTAACACAATAATTATAGTTTTACAAAGTATACACAGTCTTTCTTAAAAATAAAACTCAAATCCGCTGAATGATTATTCAAGTTCAGCCGGAGTAGCCTCCTCTATTTCGACTCGGCGAACTTTCAATTTTTCTATTATTTCAACGACAAACGAGTGGATCTTAAGTAATTGTAAATAAAGCAAATGCAATAAGCTGCCATTGTTTTCTTCCGGGCCATTTATTTCGTCTTTAATACCCGTTGCATGCTGACCAAGAACGCACATGCAGAAAAATATGAACATGAAACCGGCTGTTATTTGAACGATATTTACGTCCTCCTCGATCACTTCAGAGCCCAATTCGAATATTTTGTAGGCCATTATCGTTAAAAAGTAGCGATTAATGCTCACGTTAAGATGTCCTGCATTTTTGGTAAAGCGCAATTGAGGAATCATAGACAGAGCTTCGAGGAAAAAGAAAAACGAGTAGCGCGCTTGAAAGAGCGTAGTGTTGAGCACAATGGCACTTAAAAGTCCTATCAGCGTCGGTAGGCATTCGTCGAACCTGCAGGAATATAAGAGTAATTAAATCGTGATGAGAGCAACGTTTAGTAATTAGAAAACGCCTTACCTCGTAGTGTCAAATTCCGGAGTTCGCAGTCGCCAAGCCACCGTGACGTTGATTAATCCTGGGACTATTGAGATAATTGAAAAAACCAATTCCGTCGGATTACGAGAATGGACCAGACGAAGAATGTAAGAGATGAACAAACCGAGCTGACTTACGGCGCTTATACCTGAAGCACGACAATTGGCGATTAAGGAGTCACAGTAAAAACAGTATTAAAGAACTTGAATGTAAGGAACTCACTGAAAAAATTGTCTCCCCAAATCAATTTGAAACTGAGATGATAATTGGCTGTTAGCAATATGAAATTAGAAAATACCCATAAGGTGTCGATTAACATTTTTGATCCTGGTTATGATAAATAATCGAACGAGTGAAATGACGAACACTATCCAACGAACTAGATAGTCTGATGGAATAGGGCAACGAGGGAGAGCAGTAATGCTCGTTTAAATTGACAAAGTAAACAGTATATTTATCAATACTGATGTTAAGTTTGTTTTGGTCGAGGTTTAGCTTTGAATAATGTAATAATTTATTTACGTAATATACAGTAATAGTGATTCATTTTAGCACTTTTACAATTATTGTGCTAAATTTAAACAATTATAAAAAAACATAATTAAAATTTGTTATTTACTAGAAAGTTCAATTATGATTAAAAATTAGATTTTAAAAAAATAATCATCAATGCTATATGTCCTACGTCAATTTAAAAAAAGCTTCTATATCAGTAGCGTCATACGAAATTTTTGTATAAAAAAGTGTATACGTTTTTTAATAAAATGAAACGTTAAATTCAACACTGTGGTTACAGTGTCTACTCATGCGCGCCGATTGTCACAATCTATCCATCTCTTAACGATTTTCATATACATAAAAAATTGATAGCATCGAGCGACGATAAGAAAGTCTAAATTGTACAAACAACGCAAAATATTTTGGAAGACATAAATCGCATTGAGAAAAGCAAAATCGCCGATTATTTGAAAAGGTCGATCATCTGACATAAGACAGTAATACTGGGGTAAAACCGCCAGGCACTCAATTATTACGCCTGACGTGTAATTCATCTTGCCTGGGCTTGCTAATAACATCGCCAGAATCGCGTACAGCGCTATCCACTTTGCGTAGCGAAATGTAATTCTGAAAGAAGCAGTAGGTATAGCAGCTGTTTAAATTACACGCAAAGAAGTAAAAGTTGAAAGTTTACCTAACATTACCATCGTTTATGTAATTTATGTTCGTGTATTTGTAAAGTACTAAAAACGAACTGACTAAGTTTGTACTCTCTATGGCGGCGCGTATCACTTTCGATATGGAAATGCGTTGATCGTCATTGAACTGGAGGAAAAAACCAACAGTACTGAGTACCATTGCTTTCAAGCTGAAACCTTGAAATAAACAGTTAGCTAAAGGCTTTTAACCTTTTCGGAGCTATGAAATTTTAAAAAAAAAGTTCACTTACCATCGACTTCGTCGTTGTTTGTAAGATGATAACACATCATATTATAAGCCAAGACTTGACTGAGTCTCCATAGCTCGTCGCTAAAAAGAATGTCTAGCTTCATCGTATTGCGTTAAAGTAAAGATTAAATAAAGTAAAATTGAGTCACAAGGAGATTAAAATTGTAAATTTATAATATTGAATACGACGGGCTCGGCTACAAGAAGGAAATCACTTCGTCATTTGCGTGTAAATGATAGACCGCTCTTTCTTCGCGTGTTTACATTGTCTTGTAGACAACGTAAACAAACTATTTTTGACACTTTGATAAGTTATCGATGGCATGGGGATATTATGGATGTTTTTATTTATAATGTTTACATGATTTTTTCTTAAATATTTGTAGAAATTTGATAAATTAATTATTTAATGTAATGTCTTTATTATAGAATGCGTATGACAATTGTCGAAATAATCAAAGTACAGTTGTCGCTACAATAAATCTTTCCAATTCGATAAAAATAAACATGGCACAATTATTTGACGAGGAGTTTGAACAATACTGAATTTACATGTTAACTACACTCAAGGCCTTGTACATTAATTTTACGTTGTCCCTTTGATTTATATAAAAAACATAAAAAAACTTTCGTTATATTATAAAACTCAATTTTACCGACTAATTTGCAATTTCTACTAACAACATTTAAAGAACGATTAAAATAAAGGCCCTCCTAACTAGAGAACTCGTTCTCAATGGTGATCTCGTCTGCGTCGATGTCATCCACACCCTCGTCCACTTGCACGTCATTAATGTTAATCTGAACGCCAATGGCTGCACCGTACCGGCCGATAATGCACATACAATAGAATACGTACAAAGTCCCGGCTACGAGCTGCACGTGATCCGAAGGATCCGAGCGCATCCAGTAGCCCATCTGGAGCACCTTGTAGGCAATCAGGCAAAGGCAGTAGCGGAGATTCCACACGTCAACGCAGCGGGCACTCTCGGTGTAACGCAGCTGAGCGATTACAGCCAAAACTTCGAGGAACAAGTACCAGGAGCGGCCCAAGGAAACGAAGGGCGTGTTGAGAACGACCGCGCTCGTAAGACTCGCTACTGACGCCATGTACTCCTCTACCCTGTGGAAACACATTCCGGATTGTTGAAGTGAATTTGGGCAATGAAGATGAGCTTGAAAATATTTACCTTATCGTATCGTATCTGAGGCAAATGGGTAGATCGTACAAGGTTAAGAAAATGACGCTCGTTATTGGACCCACGGCACTGAGCATCATCAGCCCTTCCATCTTTTCGCCGACATGGTGGTAAGCGTCGTAAAAATGTTGAAAATGGGCAATGAAGAAGCCGAACTGAGCGGTTAAACATATGCCTACGGTGCGACAATTGGCGATTAGCAAAATGGAAGAATGAAGCGAACGAGTTTTCGAAAGAAATACAACTTACCGTTGTAATTGACGGTTGAGAACAATTTCATAAGAAGCAAATTATTGGCGGTTATTAATAGACCGTAAGACGACCACCATAAAGCATCATCCAACATTTTTGTTTCTGGTTGAAATAAATAAAACGTGCGAATGGGATGATTATTATTGGGCAATGGCTTCGGACGGGCTTGATCGGGCACTGAACGCGTAACGGACTGGAAACTTTGATGTGGCCAGATGAGCAATAGGGCGGTACTAGTACTTTGAATTGACAAAGAAAACAGCTCACTTATCAACAGAGCTGTTTAATTTGTTTTGGTTGTAGATTGTCTGTTTAAATTGTGGTGGTTACTCGCTTTTGACGTAATAAAAGTATTTCAAAATTTGTAGAAATTAAATCAAACGAAAACTCGAATTGAAATTGTTTTTTAACGATAAATTTTTATTTATAAAATTAAATTACAAAAGTAAATAATAGTAACAATAACACACTAATATCAGTTACTGTTGGAGTCCTTGAGACATTTTCGTTTAGTTGTGAATTGATTGGAAATCTGAAAGAACAGTAAAATGTGTTATCTTCATCTCTGTGCACTACTATATTCAAGGGTTAATTATTAATAAAAATAATGAAGAAATGAAAAATATGACTATACTCACTTAAAATCGTATCTCTAACCGAGCTGTGAACCAAAAGCATTGTTAAATCCATCAGACTTAGAAGTAGTAGAGCTTACAGATGGAACCGTTGCAGCTATGACTTGTTCAGCACTAAGCAGTGCCACGATAGCAACGACTAAGATAACGTATAGGTAATCCATGTTGAAGTGAGTGTTTCTGTCAAGATCCGGTCTAGACTGATTAAAAATTGACTATTGTAGCCCGCTTTTATACACCTGCGAGTGTCTCACACGCGCGCATGTGTCTTTCAATTGATTCAATAAATTATTAATTAATTCAATTTATTCTTACTCTTTTATTCCCTTCGCTTCGAATACAACGAACGAAAAAAAAATTTCCCCTCGACGTTCCTCCGAAACAGCTTCATTCCTCGCTCGGAGCAAGCCAGGATTTCTCCACCCCCAATAAATAACAAGCGACCAAAATCACGATAAACTCGCGCGTCTCGAGATATCATCCATGTGGGCCCAAGGAGAGTATAGCGCTTGGGCATAAGATTCATGGAAAAGCGCGCCGAAGCCGAATAAAGCTCAGCGGCCAGTCTAGCGTGTGGAAAAACGCTTTTCTCCAGTGGTCCACAGAGCCGATAAGTATCTCCGCAGGGGCCGCTGCTCTTTTGGCCTGCGGGAGCCCCGAGATCGGCCCAACCGATCTCCCGCCGAGCGGCTTTTCTCTTCTTCCTCGGCCCTATTGCGCCGTTCTTACACGCGCGATAATGTTACGCCGGCGAGCACAATGGAAAACAGTGCTCCCTGTCATTCGAGTCGCGGATAAGGCTAGCACCCCTGCAAAGGGCCCCGGCGAATTCGCGGATTTCCATCGTTAGTCCTCGTTTTTCGCTTTCTCTGTCTGTCGATGAATAGCTTTTTAAAATGTTGTTTGCGTTACGCGAGTGTGTATAGATGGAATCGACGCACGTGTGTAAAGCGATGAGAGGCTGTAGTAGTGGGCGTTGATGTTTTGTTAGCTGACGTTTTGTTAGCGGCGATAGATATGGATATGAGATATCATTGTAAGATCAATGTTTGCGGATCTTGAAATCGATGTTCGACTTATCAGACAGATTTATGGTGTAGGAATAAAAGGCTTTACTTTTTCGACACCGAAACTATTGAATAACGAACTCATTGGGACTTTTTCTTGGCCTTATTCTTGGAAATAATGAATTTCGATTGGTGTATAACTTACGAAATATGTAATTGTGTTAGAGACGTACCCAATATTCGACGGTACTCTTCTGTGAAATTCAAATTAAATTAAATAGTAAAAATGAGGTAATATTAATATTAACAGAGCACTTATCAGTTAGACGATTCCAAATTAGAATTTTAATTAAAAAAAAGATAAAACAAATGTTTGAACTACACGAAAATAGAAGTTACGAGATCTTTTTGATACGATTAGTATCTGAACGTTTGCCACGAAATGTTAAATTATTAAATTTAAGAGATAAAAGAAAGTAAATGATATCGTCACGAAAAACCACAAAAGCATCGCATTTACAACTCGATATTCTCTAAAATTTAACAGCCGAACCAACCCATAAATTTTCCTTTATCAATAAAAATCCGAACCTATAAATCCAAGGTAACAAGCGACCTAAGTCAATCGCGCACATCATTAAAAACACGCGTTTACCAGCACTGGAGACACACAATTTTATTAGTCACGCCGAGGAAAATATTCCGCCCAGAGATGGTAGAACTACGATATGCTCTCACAACAAATGCTTAAACATAACGTGGTATGTCGATCCATAAAGCTTCGGAAAAACCGGCAGCGCTGGCTTAATTTACTTGTCAGCCCAGCGAAAACTCCCTGGTAGGGCCCGTAGAGATCTGGATCCTTCACACAAATTGCGCCTACTTTACGGAGGACCACATACGCGCCTATCTCGCTCCTCGATCGTCCCGCATCTCTCATAGCCGACATGCCTCGCTCAGCTGGCTGTTGCTCGTAATTTTCCCGAAAATCGTATGCATTCGAGCGTAGAGTCGTCGTCGTTGGTGGTGGTGGTGGGGCTTATCACGATCGATCGGTCGCGCGTTCGTGGAAGGTAGTGGGCCGCGTGATCGAAGGTATTAGAGCCGCCACATGGGCGGCCTGCTTCTTCTTCTTCTTCTTCTTTTGTCTCTAAGGCGCTTCACTCACGACTGACCTGCGATAGTGACCGTAAGCCGTGTACGCACTAGTGCGCCAACGCCTCTTTAGAGGTGTGAAAAAAAACCGCAAAAGCATGTTACATAGTAGACATGTTTTAGTTTAAAAATGTGAAACACATTTTTTTAATAAATGTTGCGTATAAATCATCAATTTTATCATCCCGTACATATCATTTCAACCAACTTCGTAATATCATTCCAAGTGCAACGCACCGCACGTCGCCGGCGCTTCGTCTCTTAGCGCCATATCTCACCGCACATCATCTAATCCGAGAGAGAGGGTCCTCTGGCACATACCCCGAAAGATCCGCGTATTCCGGCACATTAACCAAACCCCGTGAAAAAACTTCACGCGTCCTCGGCTTTTCTTTCTCTCACTTCTAGCGAAAGCCGCATCCCGTCAAAAAGACCGACGACCAGAGTCGAGCTCTCCGAAGAAAAAGAAAAAAAGAAACTGTCCCTGAGAAAGAGCATCATCCAACGAAGCAGAAGTTACTCGCGACTAAGAATGAAAAAAACAACGAAATAAGCGAAAAAGAAAGATCAAGTGCAAGGGAGAAAGATAGATAAAGAAAAGAAAAGAGTAGACGCACACACGAGTGTGGTATGAGACTCCGGCTCGCAAAAAGAAAGAAACGCGGCCAAACTCACACGCCCCCGAGAGAGAAAGAGAGAGGTTAGCTCGCGCTGGGCGAAATAAATATAAAAAAGGCATGAGCTGCTCTTCTGCCGGTGGCAAGGGAGAGAGAAAGAGAGCGCCACACGCGCGAGAGAAGAGTGCATCGCGTGAGCCTCGGCATCATTTCGCGCTTTAGCCGGGAGGGATCGGGAGTGCGTCTGCTGTGCGCACACGCACGTGCCGCGCTGTATATACGTATATATACACGCGCAGTAGGTGTATAAGGTGAAGGCGGGGGGAGGAGAGGAAAGAGATCGGCATCATTGCTGCCGGTGTGCCTGCAACCGAATACATTATGGACTCGCTTTCTTCGCCGCAGCGATATATCCGCGGCCGAGAGAGAGAGAGAGCCAGTCCCTATTAAAAGTCCATAGCTCGGACGCACGCTCTCTCTCTTTCGATTCATCCCTCTTCCTCTCGTCTTCTTCTTCGGCCTCTTCGGAGGCAAGCGAGTTCGGCCTGGCTGAAGAGAGAGAGAGATCGCACGCGCGCCGCGCTCTTTCGTCGCGCGCAAAAAAGTCATTTCTGTTTATTTTGGAGCTTTAATGGGAGGGACCGTATTCGTGCGCGCGAGAGCGCTACTTATGAACCCGCCGAGAGACATCTCGGAGTTTTGATCTTTTGGGAAAATTACCCAGCGTTTTAGGGAGAGAGTTCTCGGCCGATTTAATCGCACGAGGCATAGGAGTTTATTTTGTATATTTAATTGATGAACGGGGTTGAATAAGTTTTTCGAAAATTGTCGAAATATCCCGAGGCGTTTAGCACGAGATGAATCTCGCATTATCCCGGATATTCCTATCGTCAGCCTACGGAGTCGAGAGGTCCACATCCACACGCGGTAACAAGGCCCGTCGATCGAATATCGAGCGGCAACGGAAATGAGCAGAGCAGAACGGGGAGGGGGCACATCGGAAAAAATCGCGAACAAAACATTCTCAAATTATCGTGCATTATCACCCTTAATGACTCCGCTTGAGAAATTTAATCGCGCGGCCCTCATTACCGCTCTCTCTCTCTCTCTCTCTCTCTCTCTCTCTCTTTCATTCTTCCTCCCTCGCTTCCACAGCGTATAAGCATCCGAAAAATCGATCACGACCCCGGCGTGTTCGCATAGTGTGCTGCAGCTCTCGCAAAAACCCGAACGAGCTTCATTTCCAAAGAGCCGAGAAGAGGTATATGGAGGTGCTTGCTTCTCGATTACGGCAGCTATACTCCCCGAGACTACCTCCTCCACACCCTCCTCGGCGAACCGTTACGGAACAAAAGGGCACCTTCTTCCCCTCCCCCCCCCCACCGCCCCTCGTATATATTCCCGCACTTGAACCTCCGCTCTTTCTCTCTTACGGTCGTACGTGATTTTGGCGCTGTTTCGTGAGCTCACGGCGATGAGTCAGTGTACCCCCCCCCCTCTTACCCTGCGCTCACAATCGGTTTAAACGATTTTGCATTTGTCCGGCCGCGTACGGCAATCTATCTTGCTACGGGGGATTGCACTTGCCGGTTAATACCTGCGATACGCCGCACTTACGCAGGGCTCAGGTGAAGTTGTCGGTGTGTGTATGTGTCGGTCGGGTACCTGCGATTTTCGGTTGCAGGGCGTGAATGCTGCTGGATGTACTTGCTTGGATCCAGCACTATTCACTCTGCACAGGGGCTAAAGGGTTGAGATGCAGAGTTCGATGGCTCTCGGCTGGCTTGATTTATAAGTCGACTTTTTTTTTCTGGCGGAAGAAAGGTGATTTGGAAATTTAAGAGGTGGAGGGAGTTGCGTATCGTAAATTTGCAGATTTTTCGGAGGAGTGTTGCACGCGTTGTAAACAGCGTATGATGCTGATTTACGGCGCTTCTCCGATTAAATTTGTTTATTTTGGCGTGCTGGGAGAGAGAACGACGGCATTGTAAATTATCAGCGAATTTGGAATTTTAATAAATTGCCATTTTTGCTCGAGATTATTCAATCTTGCTCCGTTTGAAGTTTTTTAATTTCGCAATGCGAATGAAAATAAGAAAAATAAATAAAATTCGATCTAAAGCGCGTCGAGCATTTATTTGAATTGTAATCTCGGCAATCTAATGACCGTAGATATATATAACTAGGTGATTATAAGAAATTTTATTGTTGTTGGGGGGGTTAAGGTGATTGGGTATCATGTAAATGAGTAACGCAGATTTTAATTAATGATATAACTTCTTATTTAATGTAAATAACGATTGATCTTGGCGATCGGTGTAAAATAAAAAATATATGTACAATATATACGTTACAGCCATACAATAATTTCATCGCAGTAGTAAGATCGGAGAGAACATTTATCTCGCTCGTATAAGGCACTAGCCACGTGGAATTTCATCCACACGCCTGAAAGACTCGCTTATAATCGATGCGAACTAATATTACAAAAATATTAATCGTAGCTTTCTTTTTTTTCTTCAACCTCCTCTTCCTAATATTCTTTTTTTTTAAATCTCAAATATCGGGCTACGCGCCCTGGAAAGACTCTCGGCTAAGGCAGACACTAACACAGAAAGTACTCCTCTATCGTAAATTTCTCCTCTCTTTCGTTTAATCGTGCCTTTTTTCATTGGGGTACATTGCGATGAGAATTCACTCGGGGTAGGGTAAAAGGGGGGGGGGGCATATCTCGAGATCGAGTACGATCGAGTGATGTATGAAAATCATATTTCTTTATGTACATGGTATCGTATGTGCTCTACGCCGAAAATTCTCGGCTCACTCTCTTTCTCGGTATACTATATACGGTAACCGAATATCTCCGAAATATCCGTCTCGAGGGCTGCGCGCGCGCGCTCGAGCGTAAATCTCCGGAATTTAAATTGAAATTAGGCTGAATAATTAAGGGCGATACTCGTTACCATGGCCTCACAACAGCTGGCTTATGCGCGCGCGCCTTTATTATTACAATTTTTTTTTTTTTCAAAAAACCTTCAGCTAAACGATTCTCGCTCATAAATATTATATTTACAATTGGCTAAGTTTATGCGACAGTCGCGTCCCATACAAGTTGATTGTTGTTACTGCTGCTGTTTATTTTAAAACCTAAGTTTAATGGCCGCTGAATTGTTGTTGTCGTATAACGACGTAAACGTAATGTTGAACTTGCATTTTGGCTAAATACACATTCTCTTCAAATATACACATATGTACAATTGACTAGATTATCGCTATGAGTCTTGATAAATTATGATTATGTACACAGGATTGAGACGCTTAACGTAAAGAGCCTCCCTTAGTCTTAGGTCCTCAAAGTACCTTGGATCCTTGGGATACACGCTCTGCTTTTCGCTTTCTGTAACAGAAAAATAAGAAAAACTTTCATGAGTAAAACTGTTGCGCATACGGGATTAAACGTTTTGAGTAGAGCGATAGCAAGTAGAGAGAAAGAGAGAAGCGTGCAGGTATAGAGGATGAAGCCTACGGGGGCCCTAATAAAGCCAAAGGTCGACGAGCCGAGGCTCGTTCGGCCGAGTTATTAGGAGAGTATCGTATTTTCGGATGATCGGAGCTTCGGCAGGGAGAGCGACTCTCTCAGGTATACGGAAAACGGAGAGGATTTTTCAGGTATAAAGCGGTAGAAACGAACTCTGTTCGATGCATCTCTGGGAAAAAAAAGGGAAATAATAATGGATGAGCGCTGGGAGGGTACGTATACAGGGAGAAAGAGAGAAAAAGAGATGCAGAGGCGCGCATTGTTATAGGGGAGAAATGGAGATTTTTCGCTCGCGAGAGGTTCTCTTTTTTTTTCTTTCGCCCGGTTGGAGTAACGATGACTATTAACATATGTGAAAATGGAAATAATTAACGCTCTCTCTCCCTCCGAGTGGATTTATATCAAAAGTGGAATTTGCATAAT
This sequence comes from Anagyrus pseudococci, assembly GCA_030522585.1. NCBI lineage: Eukaryota > Metazoa > Arthropoda > Insecta > Hymenoptera > Encyrtidae > Anagyrus > Anagyrus pseudococci. Next base: position 34,174 of record JAPYYQ010000683.1, on the reverse strand, counting down.
TAATTCAATCGCGGGTGCTTCAAAAGCTCGGCATTTAATATCCGAATAAATATTCAGAAGCAGGCAAGACATGGGCCTATGCAGGGATGATTTCAGGTAGGCTACCGGTTTGCTGACAAAGAAGGCAAAAAGGGCGAGAGGGGGTTAAGCGCGATGTGTGCGACGAGATAAAGATAGGAGAGCCGCGATGAAGAGTTAAGGGATGAATAAGGGACTTTGGCACAATTGCGAATTGTCGTTGCTATGCCGTTCGGCTTGGGTATAACGTTAAGTGCGGATTTGAAGATTTTTAAAGAGTACCGGCGGCGTCCTTTCAAGTCCTTTGAATTGGTTGTAAATTGAAAATTTTGAAAATTTAAAATAAAAAATAAGGGAACGGTATTCGCGGTGTGTATTGATGAATATTCAGTGACAAAGCGCATAAGATTTCCGTGACAATGGGCAACGACGCGAGATATCACGGGAGTGAAATAAAAAAAAAAAGGGACACACGAGAAAAAGTGTCAAAAAATCGTCGAAACGCCGTAGTTAAAGAGCAAACAAAAAAGAAGAAGGAAAGGAACAATAAAAAAAAATATACGAGGGACTTGATCGATGCCCTAAGCGAGAGGACAAAAGTATACCCAGGACACATCAGAGGCGCGAATAAAAGTCCACGCGAGCGTGGCCTCCTAGTAAGGCCCAGAGGACGCGTAGGCTACGACGACGAAAAAGAAGAAAAAAAAGAGAAGCTAAGAAAGAGGAGAGAGAGAAATGAGACGAATCGATCGGACGGCTAAAGTCTATCCGTGCACGTTAGGTCTCGGGAAAAGCGCGCGCGCGAGAGAGAGCGGGGCGGGGGAGCACATAAAACCGCTCACACATCTATACGCTTCGGGGGGAGGAAAAAGGAGCGCGCGCGTATAATACGCACCGTCTCTCTCTCTCTCTCTCTCTCTCTCTCTCGCTCCCTTTCAGAGCTCGAGGGAGGAGAGGACGAGGCCCAGAGGGCGAGCAAGGGTGGGGGGGGCAGAAAAAAGAAACCGGGACCGCGGTGAAAGAAATCGTCGCGGACAAAAGGGGGGACCCCGGGTATACTCGGCTGAATGGAGTCTGCGCGCATTTCAATGGGGCCCTCTCTCTCTCTCTTTTTCCCCGCCCCTCCCTCTTGCAGCTCGAGCGCGCGAGCGCTACGTACGCGCATGTATATACATGCGGCGCTCTCTGTATAAGCGAGGGGGTCGCTCTCTCTCGCTTGCTCGCTCGCGCGCACGTCATTGTGAGGGCAAGGTCACAAATCTAGTTGGCGAGAGAGCGAGACCGAAAGACAGAGAGAGAGAGGCAAAGATGGATCCTTTTTCTCTCCGGGGCCCCTTTGAAGCGAGCTCTATACCAAAGAGAGAGAGAGAGGGAATATGCGTGCAAGGGAGGAAGTGCACGCTCGTTAATGAATTTCACGGGGGTGGACGGAGATCCTGGGGGGAGGGGGGGGAGCGTTGATAATTTGGAGGAGGGGGAAGAGTGTTGCGGAAAATGGAAAAATCGCTTGGGATGATGAAGGGGGAAAAAGAAAGGGTGAAAGATGATACGGGTTTTTGACAATTTCGGAGAGTAGTACTTTGATGACAGGGGAAGAGGGAATGCTATGGACGATGTGTGTGGCGGATATACGAAGGCTTCTGGCTCATTAATTATTTTTAGTATGTGCTTTTGTGATCGAAGAGCAGATTGATAATTCTCGAATTTTCCTTTTCGTATGAAATATTTTGATACGCATTTTTAGCGATCGTTCGCCAATTCGAAATTTATTAATCAACCTACTGTTCTTTCACGCAAGGAGGAAAAAAAAAGAATAAGCGAAGATAAATCAATCGTGCGAGATAAAAATCAAGAAGCGCTGATAAGTTATGCATAAAAGAGCTTATGTGATAATAAGCGAGTCACGATTACGCCATATCTCAAAGCTTATTTGCGTAATCGATGCGCATAAATTATCGAGCTTCGCGCGCTCTCGCGCACGTTCGTTTTGTAACATTGCGATTGGACATTTAAATATTAATTTCATCCTCGGCCCATCGCCCTCCTGAAATACATCAGGCCGAAAATTGAACGATCGAAAAATGTAACTCCATGCCAATCGCTTTACATAACGAACGCGCGTAAAGCATCGGTCGATGAATCGAAAAAGGAAGATAGAAAAAAAAAGAAGTGAAACCAACCTTATGCGAAAAGCCGAGTGGTTGACCGTTGAGTCGTCGTCGTTGAGCCAATGGTCCTAATCCGCCGAGATGGACGAGTGGTTGACGCTCACTGACTGGCCGTCGGCCACTGGTACATGGTCAGATAACCGAGCAGTTGTTCCTCGACCTCAGGGCTCATGGGCGGGTAGTTCTCGTAGGGGTCAATGGGGCTGGTGTAGGTGGGCGCTCCGAAGGTGACAGCGTCGTAGCCTTGGCTGCCGGGAGTGGAGGAGGCGTCGGACACGAAGCTCGGCGTCGGCGAGCTCGAGGCTTCGGAATTCGGCGCCGGCACGTAGATCGGGCTCTGCTGGGGCTGGAGCTGCTGGTGCTGGTAATGATGATGGTGATGGTACTGATGGGCGGTCTGCTGGTGGACCATGTCCACAAACTCGTCGTCAGTGCTCTCGGACTTGAGCTCGAACTTGATGTCGATCGGCTGCTGCTGCTGGTGCAGGTGATGTTGTTGCTGCTGTGGTTGCTGGGGCTGTTGCTGGAGCTGCTGCTGCTGCTGGATCTGATGGAGGTAGTGGTGGTGGTCGTCGAGGTCAAGGGCGACCGGTGCCGGGGAGAGCTGGCTGCTGGCGCTGCTCTTGGGCGAGGCGGCCAAGTCGAGGCTGCTGGCCGCGCTGCTTACTGAGGAGGCGCCGCTGCTCATCTCCGAGTCGTAGTCCTCGATCATCTGGGTGAGGCTCTTTATGTAGACGAGGGCGAGCTTGAGGGTGTCGACCTTGGAGAGCTTCTTGCTGGCGGACCGCGAGCCCGATTGGCTGGGCGAGCTGGCCCCGGGACTGTTGGAGGGACTGCTGCTCCCGGCGCTCGGGCTGCTCGTGCCGAGGGCCTGGGCGAGGGCCTGGGGAATGCGCTGGCGGAGCTTGGCGAAGCCGTCGTTCACGAGCTTCACGCGGTTGCGCTCCCGTGCGTTCCTCCTTGCAACCGAGGCCGGCTGGTGGGATCCGCTGTAGGGCGTCGTCTGCGAGTACATCTTGCGCTTCTGCTGGGCCGTAGCCTGCTGCTGCTGCTGTTGCACTTGCTGATGCTGCACTTGCTGCATGTTCATCGACTTGACGGTCTCGTTGTTGTTATTGTTGTTGCCGGTGGCAAGTGTGACGATAACGTTGCCACGCTGGTGGCTGACCGGGCTGGTGCTCGGGGCGAGGTGCGTCGGCGTCGACCTGTGGTAGTGTTGCTGCTGCACACTCAGCATCTCGAGGATGTCTGATCCTTTTTCCTCTCCGGATGCTCTCACAACTTTTCTCTCTCTCTAACAAGAGAGTTTCACTGGTCTCCGGTGCCGGTGTCAGGAAACACCAAGGCTCGGAGTCGCACTGGCTCTTGCCAGGGCTGAAGCAAAAGCCGAATGAATAAAGGCACACGCGCGACGTCCGGTCGGATTTCCCAGTGGAAATCACGTCCCAAGAGAAGCTGAGAGAGACACACACGTGTAAGCGTGTGTGCGTGCGATGAGTTTCCGGTGCGTCGAAGGGCTGCTGCTGCTGCTGCGTGAAGGAGAGCCGAACAAGTCCGAGTGGTCACGAAGGGAAGAACGAAGGGAAGTGCGTCTAACGCTTGCCGAACTGTGTCCGACGTTCACTCTGTGCTTGAGGCTCCCGAAATACCTCGGCTATGGGGGCTCGGGGCCTTATATAGGGCGGCCGGGCACGCGCCGGCTATCCCCACCACCGGGCCGCGCGCGTCCGCCAGCATCAGCGGCGGTGGCGGCGGCGGCGGCACGTTCGCGTTGGGCCCTAAAGCGCCCGCCGGCCTGGCTCGTCTGCTCTTCTGCCTTGTGCTGCTTCCGCTGCTGTATGCTGCTGCCACGCTGGCTCCCGTTGGCGCGAGCGAGACGGAGAGAGCGGGCTCCACCGGTCCAACCCCCTTGCTCCACTCTCTTTCTCTCTCTCTCTCGGCTTCCCTTCCTCTTCGCAGCCTCCGTCCCTCTCTCCGGCTCTTCTTCTCCTTCGGCTGCGTATGTGCTCTATACGCGCAGCATACACACGTCCGCTCTCCCCTCGGGCCCCATTGCTTCCTCCCCTTCGTCCCTTTTGCTCCTGCTACTCCTCCTCCTCCTCCAACTCCAACTCCTGTTGCTGCCGCTGCTGTTACTGCTGCTCCGGTAACAAGTGTGCGCGCATGTGTGCGTGTGCCCGATCGCGCGTGCCTGTGCGTACGAACGCATGTCCGATCAACAAGTAGGCATGTGCCTGGGTAATCTCCCTCGTGTACGCATGTGTGTATACATGCACCTATACACGCACATGATCAACAAGTACATTGCGTATGTACGTATACACTCTGAGAGAGAAAGACGGAGTGGATGGATATTGGAGGGCGTACTTCTATATACCTTCAAGTACGAGCCCATAAAACCTTCGCCGGGATACTCTCGAGTAGTCTATGCTAGAGCATATGCGTATATACGTACGCACGCACTTCTCCAAGCGCTGTTCTTACAAAGAGCCGTTTTGTTCGCCGCTCGATATCGGCACTACTCGTCTACGAGAGTGCAATTCGCTGTAGTTAAGGCCCAATAGGGCCCTGCATCTCGATAGAGCGAGCGAGAGAGCACATTAAATTATGCGCGATCACACACACATACATAAGCTTATAGCGAGTGCTCGATTGTCATCGGGCCCGACGCTGGGTCCAATTCATAGGTACGTATATATACGTTATAACCAGGTAAAAGTGGTCGTGCGAGGGGCAGAGGGACGTGGGCGCGCGCGCGCGCTGCTCGACGGCACGCGACCGGCTGCCCCCACTCGCGCTCAGCGAGGAGTCGTCGGTGCCGGGCGCGCGGCGATCAGGCCCCGCGGGCGCGTGTATGGCCGCGCGCGAGGAGGGGACTTTCGCTCGCGCCCCGGTATGCGCGCGAGCACGCTCTCTTCCGTCTCCAGGCCCCCCCTCTTTGCTTCTCTCTCTCTCTCTCTCTCTCTCTCTAGCGGCGGCTCCTTCGCTCCCGGTGTGTGTGTCTCGCGCGCGAGAGAGGCAAGATCAAGTGCACGCCGTGTATATCGGGCCGGCCGGCGAGTGGCACGGCCAAGAGCAAAGTGCAGAGCGAAAGAAATTGAGAGTGTGCCGCGGGGCCCCGGGGCCTTGTGCGCAGCAAAAATCGATCGCACCGGCTTATTCTTTTTGTTTCACTCTGCTCTCTCGCATTGTACGCTCTTTCTCTGCTTCAATGTTTGTCCCCCGCTCTTTCTCTCTCTTTCTCTGCGGCATTTGAAAGTTAAATTTAGCTGCTGTGTACGAGAAGAGGGGGAAGGGGGTGTTGTTTCGGTCAGCGTGGGCCTTATTGTGCGTCGCCGGGACGATCTTCATTTGGCGATTCGAATGGTTAACGTTTTTATTTCGCCTACCTGTTGATTCATTAACTGGGCCCGAGCTGGACCGATGACTGGTAAGCGCGCGCGAAAAAGTTGGAGGAATGCTTTATTTACATACTGCCTTAAATCATATATCTGTAGCGGCCTGGCTTTTAATAAACGATCGCATAATTAGATTCTTCGTTATTTTTTCGTCGCAGGCTAATCTTGATCCTAGCTGGTGTAGCTATAATTAGATGATATTGATTATCATTTTAACCGCCTGCTTATAATTACGTTGCTGGCACTATTTGCGTCGAAACGGATTTTTAAAATGGCATTATTGATAAGATAACGATTGATAATAGAGCTTATTCAATTGCCGCTGAACATGGCGGGTGAAATTTATATGTACAGCGTGTAAACATTGAGATATTTAAGTATTTTTAAAGATAAGAAATTTAAAGGAATTTAATAATTTATAAGGATAAACGGAGGATAAGTCTTTACAATAAAAGTATCTCGATATTACGCCTGAGCCTGTATATGTGCGTGTATAATAAGTGCATCGACAAATTGCAATCAGTAAGTGTGGATTTGAAACACGAGGTATAAACATAAAATCGAATACAATATATATGATATGGGTAATGCATGTTATACAGGATACAGGAGAGGATGAAAACTTTTGCGGCGGTGTATACCAGTCGGTATTAAAGTTAACGTTGCCCGCCAAATTGCAATGCTCATTTATGTAGGGGTTGATCAAATCACCATTAAGTAAAATTGAGATTTTTGATACGACCTACGGCCCTATAGGCGAGAGCTAAAAATTTCCAAGCTTCCCTACGTTTTTTGAGCGCTGCATCTCTGCTCGATGCGCAACGTTCAACTAATGAAGATAATAGCATCGGGGCCTAAGCCAAGATATCATAATAGCTTCAATCCGAGCTCATTAAGCAACCCTTGCATATTCCGAATAATAAAGCACTAAAACCCCATCCGAAGCGCGTGGGGTAGAGTTGACGGGGTGAAAAAAAATCTAATCTCGGCAATTAAAAAATGGAGAAAAAAAGATAGAGAGGGCCCAGGCGAAAATAGCCAGGAGCGGTAGCGAGTCGAATTGAGAAGCACTGGGGATTCGCGCGCGACGGCGGCGGCTGCCGCTGCCGAGGGTCCTACATCAGTCAGAGCGGCAGCATCCCCACGCGCGGCCCAAATCTCCCTCTCCCCTGGGCCCCTCGGGGCCTCTATACGCACATATACGCGCTAGCAAGCGCGCGCGCGCGCTCACGAAATTCGAACAGTTACCGCCAGCAAAAAAAAGGGACTGGTCCAGCGAGCCGCCGGGGAAAGGGGAAGACGAGGAGAGAGAAAGAGAGAAGGGGGGGGGGAAGAGAAGCGGCGCGCGCCCGGCAGCAGGCTCCGAAAAAGCAGCAAGCGCACTGGAAGGGGCAACTGCACCGCTCGCGCGCGACGCACTCGCCGCTCCTCGCGCGGAGAGCTATGTAGTCTCGGGGGCCCTGATGGGATACGGCCGAAGGAGGAAGAGGCGAGGGTGATGGAGAACTTGGAAAAAACGATAATGGAAGAGGAGAGATAAAGGTCTCTCTCGGACTGCAGGCTCGCTGGATAGGCCGAGATCGGAGAGAAGTTCTCTAGTGCGCAGTTTGAAAATGATAAGGAAAATAGGGGCCCGGAGAAAGATCGAGCTTGAAATGAAAAGTCTCGGCTGTGGGCTTTTTAGAAAAATGAACAGAAGGTGCGCTTTATGTGCCTCCACGCCTTCTGCTGTAGTATATGCCTATACGTGCTTGATAACGGTTGATATAACTCAGGGATAGAGCCAACTGTTGGATGGAACTCTGGGTTTTTGAAAATGTCCGGGAACGACGTGTTTTGAAAAGGGGCCCGATTCAGGGTTAAAAGGTTAAAATCCCTTTCTCGCCGGATTATCCAGCGACTGTGAACGCATTTAAAGAAACAGACGGAACGGGAGAACGAGAACAAAGTTACAAACGTACGAGTCGAGACTTACCGCGGGGTAAGAGGGAGGGAGAGAGGGAGAAACAGTTTCGAATGGAGAACTCGCGCGTAGAGAAAGACAGCCGGGAGGGAAAAAAAACGTAGCGGGCAACGAGAGACGAGATGGGGAGGAAAGAAAAGGGAGGAGGAGGAGAAAGAATACATTATAGAAAAAAGGGGAAGCGGGCTTTCTCGTTCGGGGTCTAAAAGAAACTGGGGTGGGGTGCGCTCCCGGGAGAGAGAGAGAGAGAGAAAAGGCTCAAAAGAGAAAGATGGAGGGAGAGAGTAGAGAGAAAGACATGAGAGAAAAAAAGAGAGGGAGCGCGCGCGAGGCTTGCGTCTCCCCCCCACCCAAAGTCCAGCGTGGCGCGCGCCGAGCATCCCCACTCCAAACTGGGCCCCGGGCCCGACGCGCGCGAGACTCGTGAACGTGCGCGGAAGACGCGTGTGCGTGTGTGCGCTCTCTCGGGACTCTCCGAGAAAGAAAGAGGAAAAGGGAGAGAAAGAGTAGCCTGCGTGTATGTACGCGTAAGCGCCCAGCGCTCCCGAATGAATATATGTATGTGCGCGCAGCTACTCGCTTTATTTTCGACCAGTCTTTTTGCCTACTTTCTTCTTTTTTTCTCTCTCTCTTTCTGGGCTCTCTCTCTCGCGAGTGTGATTTTTGTTTATGCATTTCGCTCGCGTTTAAGGGACTCTCCGAAAACGTTGTACTTCTTTTTTCAACACGTGTTTCGGCTGGCTTTATTGCGTACACCAATAAGGCTTCGGCAATGATTGTTTAACAAAAATATTTGAGCGAGCGAATTTATTTACGTAACTGTAATAAAATTATAGGGCAGTCGTTGGGCACGCGCATCTTGGGACATTTTGTATATACAGCTATTAAATTGCAAATTCCGAAAAGTACTGTATGACAAAGTTAAACGAGCACCTGCTCTGGCCAAGCCGCGCGCCGCTCGTCAAACAGTTATTTATAGTGTACTTATTATTGCTGTAAACTTGAAAATGAAAAAAGAAATCGATGCAAAATGATTACGAAGACAAAAAATAAAGAACCTCGCAATATTACGTCAAAATTTCATCCGCAAAGATCATTGTAACATGGCTTATTAACTAGATAATCATTGATTTAAATTTTCGTTACAAAAGCAAACGGTACATTACATGCACATACGCATGATTAATATTCAGTTCTCTGAATCCGTATTGTACCTTATGTTTTTGTAATCTATCTGCTCCGCCTTCGGGCAGTAAAGCTCCAAGAGATACGCGCATGTACGAAATGCCTTAATCAATCAGCTGATTTCGTTCTCGTTAGAAACGTTATCGATTTAGATCGTTCGATTCAAAGCCTCAACGTACCAATTCCAAAGCCTCTGTATTTACACCGTATAGCAGTAAAAATTCAAATATATTCCAGCAACACGCGAATTCGCGAAGACAATGTCAATATCCACAACAGACCTGCGCATACATTGTATACGATATTCCCGATGTGAATACAAAGTGCAGGCCTATATATCAGAGCAATATCGCTCATTAACGTCATTACCTGCAATTCGGCAGAATTCGCATGGCCATAAAAAACCGCAAGCAGGCATAACAAACAGCCAAGCACCCTCAAAAAAACACTCGAATCTCCGCACTTGCAGGACAGTTCCCAGGCGACAAAGCCAAAAGAACGAAGGAAGAAGAAACAAAACGAAATCGAAAACGCAGCGAGAAAAAGCTTATATGTTATTCGGGAGATCCAAAAATTAAGAAATTATCATTTCGCGCAGCGGCCCGTCCTCCCGCGCATAATAGCCCCTCCATACAATTCTCTTTGCGGGAACACCGGGTTCTCCTCTGTATAGCCGAATACACTGCAGTTATACTAATATAAGCCAGTGAGAGAGAGAGAGCAAACTGAGAGTGCATTAACAAAGGCCGCTGGCTTTTGTTTCGCGCGCCGCGCATAATAAATTCGGCCCGATATCGCATCTCTCTCCCTCTCTCTCTCTCTCCAAGAGAGCTCCGCAGGCCGCCGGAAAAAAGTGCTCCGCGAAATACAGCAACAAAAACAAAAAAAGAAAATAAGAAGCAAAGGGAGAAAGAGAGTCGATGGAGATTTTTTCGGAGGGATGGGGGTGGGGGGGGTTTGGCGGAGAAGAATAAGACTGCCTAAATTATAACGGTAAGCGTACGTACGCAGGAGCGGTGGCGGCGGGGCCGGCTGGCTGTGTGTGTACGAGAAGAGCGCGTGGGCGTGCGGCGAAATTTCGCCGAAAAGTAAATCACGCGCTGCCCCCGCTTTACATACGCGGCTTATAGAGAGCCTGCGGCCTGACCGCCCGACTGTGCAGGTGTATAATTACGCCGCTGCATCAGCGTGTTGAACTTGTCGTTCCGCGTGAGGCCTATATACCTGTTGTTCGCTCTCGTATAGACACTCTCGAGGTATATATACGCAGACTCGCGGCGCTTATATGCGTATATGTGTGCCGATAGGCCGAGAAAGGTTGGATCGATCGACCTTTATTCGCTTGCTCCACTTTCTCGGATCAAATGATTCGCTCGGACAAATTGCACATCTCTCTCTCTCTCTCTCCCATCGCGAGCATCAAACTTATTTCCATTGAGGGGGGCGCAGCAAGTAGCGCCGGGGCCAATAATAAAAACGAGCATGATAATGCAAGGTAACGGCCTTCCTCTCCCCCCCCTTCTCTCCATAGCCACTCGCGAGTCCAAGGAGCGAGCTCTCTGGGCCCCGCTAATGATCATTCGCGAAACAAAAAAGGAATGCGCGTGCAGGTATAGGGATCGGGGCTGCGGCTTACTACCGGCTCTCCTCTACTTTCTACCTCTTTCGTGGGCCCCCGAATCGGAGATAAGCCTCTCTCGAGTTCACCGAAATGAGTTTTCGGGCGCCCTCGTCATTAATTGCCTGACACACACGTGCGTATATACGCTCCAAAAAACCGGCTCGATATATATGTACGCACACATGTATATAGATTGGCCAAGCGAGCCGTGAAAGCAACTCGGACTGTACGTATATATATACACATCGACATCCTCGCAATCGTTTGCAATCTCTTCAACGAGGAAAGAAGCCATTAAGCTTTGGTAGCCTAATGGTCTCGGTATTTCAGATGAGGCCCCTAAGTCTCCCACCTATATATCGGGACGGTTTTTAAAACCCCGGCACGCAGCAAGAATCACGCAACGAGAGAGGAAGAGAGAGAGAGAAGGAGGAACGTTCATCGAACTCGAAGGGGGCAGGTCGTAAGGGAGGCGAAAACACAATGCCTCGTAATGCGCTTTACATTTTTGCGCGCCTACAGGGACGCGCTCTGTGGTTTACGCCGTGCTGGATGTGTCTGAAGGTGTATATACCATCGGCGCCGGATGCTCTCTAGGCGGCGCTCGAAAGATTTGCCTTTCGCTCTGCGGCGACGAGTCGCAGTGGGCAGGCGGGCAAAAAATCGGCAAGCTGATTACGCCCGAGAGCTCACCCAGCGGGTTACCTTGAGGATTAAGCTGACGGTGATCTCTACACCCTATAGCTCTCTCTCTCTGCGCTAACTGTTTTTATCTGAGCTTTGCGTCCTCGAGAGAGTGAGAGTGAGAGAGAGAGAGAGAGCCGTAGGTTGACGAATTTTCTCGAAAAATATCGCTGAGCGCTAATGAAAACTTTGGATTAGAGACACGACGATAGAGGGATTGTTTTCCTTGCGGATGTATACTCCGAGTTGGAGAACGCAGCGAGAGGGAGAGAGTGAGGCCCGAGGTTACAAAGATGGGTATAGGCGCAATTAACTCGAGCGACGGGAGGGAGATTTAAAAAAAGAAAGTATGCGATAGATTTTTGTGCGAAATTTTGAAATATTTTTTTATGAAAAAAATGAGGCTAAACAAGCCTATCGATATATATCTAATTTCAAGAGGCAAATTCTAAGTCGGACGAAGCCGAACAAAAATCAAGCTCTCTCTCGTTAACGCGTATTATTAACAGTCGATCGGGGCCCTAAAAAATCATGAGGCGCGCGCGCGCGCGCGCGCAGGCAACTGCATCGTGCTATCCTTACAAGCCAATGACCGCCTAAGCCCATGGCATTTAAGTGCTTAATGTATTCGAAAAAAAGGGGCCCTGAAGTTCAATACGTGCAAGATTAAAAAAAGGAGAAGAGAGCAGAAGCGGAGGGAAGGTAGGGGTATAACCCCATAGCCCGGGACATTAAAGCCAGAGCGCGTGTATATAGGAATCCGAGAGGTGCAGCGTCGTATCGCGGTGTACATAGGCCGGCTGCGTAGTAGGCCCATGGAATTCGGCCAGCGAAATGGTAGCCCAGGCATATGTGCGCGGGGGGACCACACGGGCCTTGGCCCCTCCGAAATATCGATTTTCAACTTGACTGCTGCTCCCCCCGGCTCGCATCTGTCGAGGCACCTAACGCGCGCGCGCGCCTGCAGTGTAAGTGTGCTTTATATACAGGTTTAGCGCGCACGCGAGGTGCAGAGCAGCGGCTGTGACGTTGCTTTAGGGGGAGTCTCTTATAGGCCACCGATTGGATTTTCGATCTAGACCGGCCCCGAGGGATTAGTCCACTCGACTTTTATCTGATTATTTTTACGGATTGACGGATTCTTTGTGTACTTTGCTCGGCCCTCCACCCCACCTCGATCTCGTATGTAGTAAGACGAGGAAGATCGGTTTCTCGAATTATCCGCCGATTTTTGCGATCGATGCTTCGCTATCGGCTCTTCTTTTTCTTCTTAACTCTTGTCTTGTCTTTTTTTTTGTGGGACGATTATTGGATTAAGGAAGTTTTAAAATGGGATACGGTGTATTGAGTGTCCTCGTGCGGCGTTTAGAAACCAGCAAGGGACGACATTTAATACACAAAAGCGCCCGGTAATTATCTTACCATTTCGCCGGAGAAAACGACGCAACAAAGGGTAAGAAACTTACGGGCATTACGGAAGTAATAATAACGTTATTTTCCGACCAAACGATCGTTTTCATACTAGATCAACTGAGAATGCGCCCATAATTCGGACGTGCTTTTCTACAATGGTAATCTGCAAAATCTACAAGAATATCGCTCTAATAAACATGGCTGTTTTGCATGTACCGCTTCATAATATAATCTCTTAAGTATCTTAGTTTAACGAAAAAGAGAGAAAAAAGTAGGTCAGAAAAGCGAGGAGGGCCTGTATTCCGCCGCAGGAGAGACTGTACAGCTTAAGTCCTTGCAAAACTAACCGTCAAGGATAAGCAATTAAGTCCGGAAATGTCCCTTTGAGGCAAAATATTTCCTCATAATGGAGAATAATACCGGCCAATAAATAGCTCGTAACGACTCGTTCTATCCGCATATTATTCCGGCGGCATTCCATTCGTTTATGCTCGACTAATTATCTCGGCGTAAGGATCTCTTAGCGGGCCGCAACCGAAAATCCATAGGGTACGGACTCGCAGAAAAGCATCTAGACAGAGTAGAACGCGAGGACAAAAGCGATGCAATAACGATCCTCCATATCCATGCAGGTCGTGGAGACTTTGAAAGTCCATGGGGCCCTTAACAACGCGTAAATCTGGCTAATGGCAACCTTGAGGAACGCCAGCCGCGATCGGTCACCCGACGCGCGTCTCGACCGCAAACTGCCTTCTTCTAACGTAGACCTGTGCAACCAAGTGTGCGCTCAAGGGGGGGGGGGGGCGATCGACACGTGCCCCGAAAACCTATTCGCGGTGACGACGCGGTAGGAGAGAGAGAGAGAGGCGAGAAAAAAGGCCGCTTTCCTCGGGGCTAGCGTTCCTAGAAGCGACATCTAGAAAGGGAAAAAGCGCCGGTCGTTATTCAAATGGGCAATAGACGCGGAGAAGAGGGAGAGGGCATCTGGCACGAGACCGGGGCACGCATATCGGGCATCCCGGGCACGTATATAGTCAAAGCACACGCGACTGCTGCCGGCGACGATCCCTCAAGCATCTCCTCCTCGGCCTTCGCCAACTTTTATCGACTCTCTTGACGGGGGGAACCCGCAGCACACGCGGCCTATCGTCGGGCGCGTAAATCTGCGTCTCCCCCCACCCCCCCCCCCGGACGAGAGAGCCGCCAGCTGGTCCTCTCTCCCCTATATACGAATAACCTGCCGGCGTCGTCGTCCGTCGCGTCGATGTCACCTGCACTCGCGCGCGCGCGTCACTGTACCGATCTCCTATATACATTATACAGAAGAGCGCACGCGCGAAAAGCGTACGGCTTCCGTCGGCTTATCGCTCTTTTTCGTCTCCCTCTCTCGCGTTCTTTTCGGTTTTTCCTTTTTTTTTCTCATTTTCTTTCCTTCGTCCGCCCGTTTCTTTTTTCGGTGTACACATGCGTACGCGTACGGAGGTAGGAGAGCGTCGCCACGGGTTATAAAATCGTCAACTCCGCGCGGACTGCCTCGAAAAGAGCGAGCCAGCTGGTTATTAACGTGTTTGAAGTTGGCGCGCGCGGTACCGTTATAGTCGCCGAAGCACGCGCGCGCGCTCACCCCCTCGCTTTATACCTTGCACTTATACACCTCCCGATGTATCCGTCATTAAACAAGCCGAATTGCTTCTCACCCTCGCTTCGTATCCGCCGATATCCACGCACCGACACTCTTTGGTATGTCGCCGGTTAATTGAGCCCGTAACTCCTAAGCAAATAATCAAAAAGAAGAAAAAAAACGGGAGGGCAGAATGAAAGCTTTGAAAACGAGCGGAGAAAGAGATGGGAGGCAAAATTAATTTTGATTCCCGGTATCGTCATCCCCCCCCCCCTGGGGGTAGTTAAATTGCAATTACCGGCAGACGCGTACGCACAGTGTATATCTCGCGCGCATATCGCGCTTAATCGCGCACGCACGCGCCAGCGTAGCGAGAGAGGGAGAGAGAACTCACTCTCCCTCGATCGAATGAAGACGCGATTGGGTATACACAGGCGTACGAAAGGATCGAGCTTCGGGAATTCGGCGATGATCACAGAAATCGCGCGCCGATATACAAACTCGAGCATCCCTTTTTCAGTCCCTTTAAATGCCGATCTACTTCTAATCTTTCCCTGAATCCGAGGGCCTGTACCGCTGGCAGACGAGATACCGGGAAGAGATGTAGAAGCTGCCGAAGAGTCGGCTGGCTGGAGGTGGGGCGCATTAAATCGACGAGAGGGAGCTCGGTGGCGCGCGCGCGCGCGCTATCGCAGCTGCCGGCAGACACTCGCGCGCGCGCGCCCAGGTAATTGCAGGTAGCGGCGCACGCGCCGGACCCGCATCGGTACACACACACACATATATATTTTGTCGGCTGCACCTTTAGCTCCCTCTCGGCTTAGTCGTTTTTAATCCCTCGAGAGTCGCGCGCCTGGGCTCCTCACGTAAACGCCGGCTGATCGGTCCTGCATCTCTCCCGATCTCTCTGGCCAAGACGCGCACTCCCCGGAATCGGTATGCGTGTGTATGTATATCGATCGGCCAGATGTCACGCGTCCGAGTCCTCAAGAGCGCTGTAATTGCGCACTTATGTATTATCCATATTTTGTGTACGCGCGCGTGCTCGCACTCTGACTGTAAATATGGTAAATGTCGTTGTATATATATTTCGAGCTGCACGATATGGTATAGTTGAAAAAGAGAGAGAAAGAGAGAGAGAGAGAGACAGCATGGCACATATTATGATCGGTATGATTGTTTTATCTGCTGCGAGCGATCGCAAATGAAACACGTCGTTTACGACGCTACCCGCTGCGGTGCTCTGCGCCACTCGCTCTTATACACGCGCGATTATATTCTCGCGGTTGCTATGCGTATAGTGAGTGCTAGGGTCGCCACAATCGTCACGGCGCGTTTCCAACTTCATTACCGCACAAATTATAAGCGCGACCTTGTCGACGGCCAGACAAATGACCGGGAGGGTAAAATAGGGGCGCCATCCTTGACCGGTACCCGTGGCCGCGGCTGCTATACCTGCCAGAGGCACTACCCTCTTCTCTTCACGGTCACCTATACGTACACTCGTGTACGCCTACATTGCTCCCCAATTAAAGTTCATTTTCCGGGACGAGGCTGTTTAATGCTCTGCCAATTCCCGATTCGCCGCGGCTATACCGAGAGCCCACCGCGGGGGCAAACTCACTCTCGTGATTTCCGAGATTGAATTCCCCGTACGCGCTGCGGGCGCTGCTGGGACTCTGATTTCGCCGGGACACGTGAAAATTGATTAAGTCATGTGCGCTCGTATATGCCTGTGTGTGTGTGTGTGTGTGTGTCTGTGACGCCCGTGGCGTAAATTAACTCGAAGGGGGGCGTTTTATAAGCTGCCCAGCTTTTATTTTGCGAGCGAACGTTATATACGTGTGTGCGTGGATAAAGAAGGCCCGGATCTTGTGGTTTGACTTTCCCTTGCAAGGACGATTGCGACTTTTTCAAAATATTTAACAAGCTCTATAAGCCGTGAGGGAAGCCAGGGAATTTCTGAAATTTAATAAGCCTTGGACACAAGGCGTCGAGTGGCTTTTTTGAAAATTAATAAGCAGCTACTCTGGACCCCTGGGACCCCTTTACGCCCTGCTAGCCGTTGAATCGGAAGGTTTAACGAGCCGAGCGAATTGAATGAAAGTAAAACGATTTTTTTTTAATACGCGATTCGTTATCTTTACGCTTTTCTTCCTTTTCACGTTTTATCCGCGAGATTAACCGGGCGCATATACTTGAGCTATTACTTTTTTTTTTCAAGCGTGTTCACCGATGTGTTTACCCTTTACCGAGAGAGAGAGAAAGTGCAAATTTGTACACGGAAAGGGATAGCGCGTGGTTCGAGCAAACAACGACCTTTATCACTTGCTAATTAAGGGCGCGCATAGCCCGAGAGAGAGAGGCGCTAGGCTTAACGGTCGGCCATACGGCGCGCAGGCACAAACGTGCCGACTAAGGCTCAATAAAACGTTATTACTCCTTTCACAAACAAAAAGGCCGCCTAAGTGCTTCTCGAAAATCGCGCGCTTCTACACACACACACGCACACGAGTCTGCGAAGGATCTATAACGCACATCTACCTGCTGTTATATACTCTCCGAGCCGATTTGTTTTTCCAACTATCGGCGTATACACATGCGTCTCAGCCGGGTAAGGGATTAATAAAGTGATCGTTTGTACGAATTTTACACCTCGGCAGATTAGATTAGGCGCAAACGAAAGGAAAAAGGAAGAATAAAAAGAAACCCGTTTTCAGCGGTTTGCGGCGAATAACAGGGGTATATAACATTGGATTTGTATAAGGGTGCAATAAAATAATATACTCTTTTAATGCGTATAATTAATCTCGGATACGTCGATATGTTGGAATAAGGTGATCACGGCTGAATAGGTGTTCAATTAAATCCATCGATCTTTGGTTGGGTTTTTTTCGATAAAAACCATAGTGCGTCGGCTTTAACGATTTTTCGAGGCAACGCCCGGTATCTGTTGTTGCCGATCGGTCTGCATCTCTTGCACACAGACACGCACTCGATAATCAGCGCCGTCGGGGCTGCGTTGGAATCGAAAGACAAACACATACGGAGACACCGGCGACCGTAAAGCTGCTCAAACAGAGTCGTCACTGTCACCGCCTGGCCGACGATATAAACCTCCCCGGAGCAGTAGGGGGAGGGGGAAGGCGAAGACGAGCGAGGGGAAAAAAAACAAAGATATCCACGGAAGGATGTAGAAAGAGGGAGATCGGTAGCTAATTCCGCGCTCACTCGTTGCGCGGGTATAAGAACGGACGAGTCTAGAAGCGCCGAGGAGAAGAAAGAGAGCGATCGGCGCCCGTGACTGAAGAAAAAGGAGGGAGCACGTATACCGATCTTTTTAGAGTATAGCGCCAGAGAAGCCTGTAAATTTTCGAGGAGCGGAGAACGGCGGCAGCCCCCCACACACACACCTGCCGTTCCGCCAAGCCAAAGATACATAAAGATACAGAGAGAGAGAGGAGAGTCCGGATAGCCGCGCGCTCTGCTGTTGCGAGAGAGAGGCAGCGCGGCACAAAAAAATATTTCCTCCGTTCCATACTAATTACGAGGAATTTCGAGCGAAATTTTGCGGCCCCTCCCTCTTACGATTTGACACATTCGTTCTCGGGGGACGCGCGAGCGCAGTGGCATCTGAAAATTTTGCCGTTTTTCTCGGTCTCTCTCTCTCTGTTTTGCGCTTTTTCTCATTTTTGGCTACCTTTTTTTTCGTTGCTTCTGCGCGAGTCGGGAGATTGCGCGTGAATTAAAGAGGAGGTAGCGAGAGAGGTGTGTACGGTTTAATGTGGATTACCGGGCGAGATATAGCTTTTTGCGCGGCTGCGATTGCGC
This sequence comes from Anagyrus pseudococci, assembly GCA_030522585.1. Classification (NCBI taxonomy): domain Eukaryota; kingdom Metazoa; phylum Arthropoda; class Insecta; order Hymenoptera; family Encyrtidae; genus Anagyrus; species Anagyrus pseudococci. The sequence continues at coordinate 16,272 of JAPYYQ010000683.1, read as the reverse complement.
GCGGTCGTGCGCTTTTTTTTATTGGATGGGAGTCTCTTGGACTTTTATTTTGGGGTAGGGGAAGGCTTTTGGAAATTGGGGCTGAAATTAGTGTTTAAGTGTGTTGAGGTTGATTTTGTCCGCTCGGCTTTCGCTGCAATATTAAATATAGATAATTTTCGATAGAAATAGAGTGGAAATTGTCTAAATTGATGCTGTAGTACAGCCAAGGAGTCGAATTAAAAAGAAAGCAAGGGTGTAAATTAGCATACTACATATTACCACTCGGTTTATCTAAACGCTTGCACATAAAGCAAATAATAATTTCCGCGGTATGTAATTTAGATAAAAGCTCATCCTCCGAAATACATCCGACTCATACATAATTTATAGATCAAGCAGTTCGAGCGTATACAGCAACCCCTCGGCGTACATAAACGTTCCTCTCGCCAAACAAAACCGCACGAGCAAGAAAGACCCCCTCCTAAAAAAAACCAACCTAAATTCACCCAAAAGATCGATAAAAATTGAAATCAACCTTCTCGAGTTTATCAGTTTTATTAAGCGAGAGTCAAGTACGCGTATCCCGCATTAACTCACTCAGCAGCAAAACCAACATCCCAATAGCCTTATACCAGTCTCTCCCTTTGTCTCTCGTGTACACAGGCGCGTGCGGAGTCGCGTGGCCCGCATGAAACCCGCACCAATGGGGATAGATGCTCGTGGATAAGGCCTCTCTCGCTCTCGCACACGAGATACGAGCCTGTGTTTTGAAATTTAATACGAGCTAGCCGCGGCGGAGAAGACCTGCAGATTTGGCGCCACTTTAGATGGATCCGCGAGATAGATATTCGGCCAAGCTGCGGATGGAGGGGGAGGGGGGTAGAAAAAAAGGCAAGGATTTTTCCAAGGCTGTGCTTTTTCGGCCTCCCCTCACCCTCGTTGGATTTGAATAACGATTAGGGCTTTTATTTACATGCCATTAGCCGAACGATTTCGATCGCGACCGCAAAGATCGGCCGCATCGCGCGCGCGTTATTCGGCTGTTTAGCCGAACATAACCGGAGAGAGTGGCAGAATGACTGGGCTGATTCTTGGGTTAATTTAATTCTTGTTACGCTCGTTCTTACGTACAGGTGGCATTGTCGTTCCGGAGGCATAATGCGAAAACTCTGTATTACCCGTAAGCCCGAGATTACCCGATTTGTGCATTTCATTAAAGTCCTTGACGAGCGTCGCCGGTTTTTCCCGTTATTCCGTCAAAAGCATACAAGTGTTAATTACAGGGGATAGTATGGACCAAAAGGGGAGGGGGGAAGGGTTGGACATACATATACGCGCTTAAAAAAGCGCACGCCGACGAGGTGCAGCCGTGTACAGGGAGAGAGTGTAGAGAAATAAGGGAATAAAAACGATCGGCCGGTATATATATATATGCGTATACGAATTAATAACCGGCAGCAGCAGCAGCAGCGGAGGAGAGCGAGGGCGACGGAGGAGACGCACGGTGTCGTTCGGCACTCAAGGTAGGGTAGGGGGGAATGTTTTTTAATAATTTCGTTAAGCAGAGAGCCGAGCGACAAGCCTTAATCACCGCTCGATATTAAAGTATACACAGGCGTGTGTAGGCTATGTATATGCGAGAGTCTGGCCGAGAGAGCTCCACCCGATTCCTCGTACGGGATTATACGACACGTTACGGGCGCGAGAGGGACGAGTTGCGCAACCCTGTACATGTGCACACAGACACAGGCGCATAAGTTGGCGGCACACGTTGCGCAAGCCATCGAAGTAGCGGCAGCCGGGAGACGTCATTAAGCGTCATTATGCGCGTATATACTCCGGCCGAAAAACCTGATGCGCACGCGACGAGTTTGCCGGGTATAGTATGTGTGTGTGTGTGTGTGTGTGTGTGTCGCTGCGTATACACGCGCGAGGGAGAGACTGTGTGCGTACGTGCGCCGGCGAAATTTTTCATGGGGCAGTTATGCAGGGAACTGCTGCTGCGGCTCATCAAGAGAAGGACCGCCGGAAGATATCAGGAGCCGATAGCGCCTTCGTTTTTTCGCCGCCTCGCGCGCTCGCCTCGCGCAGAGCCTGCTGGACACAGGGCTAGAGAGGGGGGTCCGCTCTCTTTCCGTATGTATCCACATGCGCGCATAATACGCGCCAGTGTATATGAGAGGGATCGCAGGTGACAAGTCCGGTGGTCCCTGGATACGACGGCTCCCTCCCTCTTATACCTTTAGGTATACATACCCCGGTTATATTGCCGGGGCGCCTGCTGTCGCTTGGGCTCTCCTGCAGCCAATGGACGTTACTCCGAATTTCACGTGTAAAATCGCTACTTGCGCAACCTGTACGCGTAAAAGGCGCGTATGTGTAAGGCTACTGATTGGATTTGCTCTCTCTCTCGTATATGGATCCGCTGATCGTTAATGATTTTTCGCTCTCTTTCGGAAGAGAGAGAGAGAGAGATACTAATTGATAACGCGATGCGGTTACATTTGCCGGTGTATACGTGTCGGCGGTATTACCGCGATCTCCCTTGAAATGCGATCGTTAAAGAGAATCGATTAGCCGAGGATTTTAGGGGGGGAGGTTGCGGGGTGAGTTAGCCGGCTGAAAATGATGAGCTGCGATTCGAGGTTGTTCAACCGGCCGATGATTAACAACCCTACCCCGAGCGTCAATCTAAAGCGTCTTTCTCTCTCTCGCTCGAGGAAGAGAGAGAGAGAGAGGCGTACTAAACTCGCAAGCGGGACGATCTAACGTGGGATAATTGAATATCTCGCGGTGTATCCCGCTAAACTCCAGCATCAATTTCTCCCCCCCCCCTCCGCGCTCGTCGTTTTACACATCAGCACCGAAAAATCTCCCAATTCTCGGGCGCGATATATAACTTCTCGAGAGCGCGTTAATCCGCGCACAAGAGTGCGTAGTGTATTATACATACACGCGGGCACTCGGTGTACAAGAAAAAAAAAAGATGAAACGAGCAACTCCGCTACCACCTGTGCACGGGATTACCACTCGGCAGAAGCACAAGCCGTGTGTTTATCGCGAATTTCGGCAGCGCTCCCTTACACCACGCCTGATCGACGCGCTTATATCCGCCGTCGTCCAGATAAACCTTCGCGCGAGCTAAAGAGCATATATATCGGAGCATATAAGAAAGTGAGCGAGTGGCTATGGGCTCTTGTGGAAAAAGCGCACACATCCTTCCACGAAGAGTTCTTTGACGAGTTGTGTATACGGGAAAGCAAGTGGTGTGCGTAGACAGAATAGAGCCAAAGTCGCGTGTGCCATAGGTCCGGGATGAAAAATAGGATGAGAGAGAGAGAGAGAGACGCGTAGCGGTGTGCGGGCAGCTAAAGCAGAAAGGAGCAAGATGCACGGTGGAACGATGGAAGAGGGAAGGAGGAAGCTCGATCGTGAAACGACGCGTGCGCCTCGGCACCGGCAGCTGCGCCACGCGCCTTTCGTGTGCCTGCAAGTGTGTGTGTGTGTGCGCTCCAGAGCAAACGCACTGCGGGATCCCTTTTACTCTATAGCCTCCTACTACTACTACCGCTGCTCCTGCTGCCCGTATCTTGGATACACAGTGAAATCTATCTTTCTCTTTCGCTCTTCACGACGTTTCGGGATATAGATACGGGAGGTTGTGTTACTAGGCTCTTTGTACTCAGAGGCGCGCGCTCGCGCGAGGCTTTTGAGACTCCCCCCCACCCTCCTTCTTTCCCGCTTCCAATTCCTTTTCTGAAGGCTCTGACTAGCAAGTTATTTCTTGGATTGTGAATATTTTTTGAATTGGGAGATGTGGAGGCTGGGTGAGAAGGGGAGCGGAGGGCTAGATTTGTTTGACGATGAATAATGCTCGAATGTTTTTTTTTTCGTAGTTGTACTGTTGGTTAATTACAGCAGAATCAAATTGGATTAAAGATGCATTACGTTTGTTCAACTCCAATATTTACATAATTGTTACGATTACAGTTGTTCACGTGCTTTCTTTTTGCCCGCTAAATTGACCAAATTCACGAAATTCGATAATCTTCGTCTATCCCAATTATCCAAATCGTCGAACTTGACCGTGCCCCGGTAAATTGGAACCGTAAAACATTTAAGTTCATTAGAAGATTAAAAGGAAACAAATAAAAAGAAAACAGAACGAGATCCCACAAGGAGAAACGTCGAAAATAGAGACGTCAAACCGGACATCAGCTCACACAGTTCGAACACGCGAAATAGCCACACCGACATTATGCAGTCTTGAGCCAAGAAAAAAAAGTCAAAGAGAAAGTGGGGGCGAGCATAGAAAAAGGAAGGCTCTCCGGCGGAATAAAGGCAAATGAAAAAGAGAGAGAGAGAGAGAAAAAAAAGAGCAACGGGAAAAAGTAGTCTCATGCCCATTTAACATAATGCCAGGAGCCGTCGCTCTAAGCAAACAAGCTAATCAATATATTCGGGCGGTCCAAGCGACCCGAGACTTCTCTCCCCTCCAAGCAAAAGAGAGAGAGAGAGAGCATCGTTCCCTCCTCACAATCCACGCGATCCCCTCGTACATCCCACCCTCCCTCCTTCCTCTTCTCTCTCTTTCTCTGCCTCCTTCCGAAAGTTTCGCGTATGCAAAGAAGCGGCGGCGGTGGCGCGTCCCGAGAGCGGACTTTAATATAAGGCCCCCCCATCCCCACTCTTCTTTCCCCTCCCCCTGTCCTCTCAGCGCGTGTATAGCCTAGAAGCAGCGGCGAAATCTCTTTCTTTTTGCGGCTGTCGCGCAGTTCGTAGAAACTCTCGAGGGAGAATCAATTTGACGTCTTACTCTAATTAGGGCTTTTGCATAATAGCGAGCGAGATGGGTGTCCCGTTCACGTCGTATGCGCGGGGCCTCACGGCGCATCACTGACGAGAGAGCCTATACTCTCGGCTGCTCGGCTAATTTATCGGCGCTCCGGTTTTAGAGAAGGAGAGAACGGGAGGGAGAGAGACTCGACGGCAAGGTTGAGAGCTTTGACGGGTTTTGACGACGATCAGCGCTAATTGCGGCCCACTGGTTTTTGCGCAGCTCACGAGCTCGTAGATAATACCAATGAGGGCTTCTAGCTCTTCTGTGCCTTATATATATATCTCTCTCTTTCTCCTCGCGTGCGTATATGCGTGTACCTCCGGCTTCTACTGCTTCTCCTTCTCGGATCGTTATGTCTTCATTTCGGGTAATTAAGCCGGGTAGGCTTGATTTCTTTATTGTCTCGTCGGCGCGATAGAGAGAGAAAGAAAGAGCAGCCCGACCACTCGTGTGCCTTTTGAATAATGACGCGAATTAGCAAGGGTAAATACCAAATTCATTAATAATTATTTTCATTAAACTCTATATTTAATTGAACTTTTTTTTTCATTTATTTCTTATAATTAACGATCGCTCTTTCGCTCACGCGAAAATCACGCGCATAAAACCGGGAATATCCATCGGCAGTATTGCGATAAGCCATAAAGGAAAGAGCAAAGAAAAAAAAGGAGATGGAAGAGTCGTTATTGGCGAGGCATTGACAAAACACGCTGATATACCCGTCGGCGGTGGCCAGGCAAAAATTGTATCAAAATTTCGCGTTTGCTCTCTTTCGCTCTCTCGGCAACGACTTTGGGCCGCATCGGCAGCAGCGACGGCAAACCGGTTGCCAAAGACGAGGCGGCCGCGGTATATAGGGCCCCTCGCGCTCGCGCGCGCACCGATGAGCACGCGCTTATAAGCGGCTTAAGCCTCCTTTATCATAATTAGAAAACTCGTCCTGCTTGAATATCCTCGATCCAAATTACGGATCGCGGATATAACGATGCGCCGAGCAATATAAATATCAAGCGGTATACGTTCATAGCAGGAGACGATATTTTTGTTTTTGTTTTTTTTTTTAGCAAAAGAGCGTTAGCCGAATTTCTATAGGCCAAAGTCGCTCCGGTGTATTGGTTATACGACGTAATCGATATACGTAAGGCGGAGAAATGGTTAAAGGGACGACGCGGAGAAGGAAGTCGGCGCTAAAACGAGAGTGAGGAGAGTGCCATAAAAATGCGCGTGCGGTGAGCGAAATTAAAAGAAAAAAAATCAAGAGGGGGGGGGCCAGAGATCCAAAAACGCGCACGACAAGTTTCCGGAGACGAGTTTGGGCCCCGGGGGAGAGGCGCAGAGACGCGTGCTGCAGAAAGAGAGAGAGTCGCTTACGTCGTCCACCTCGTCGATCGCATCTCATCTCGTGCTCGTGTTTTTTTTTCTTTATTCCCCGCAACTCGGCGCTTCGAGCTTTTTTTTTGAAATAATCCCCCCCCGCTCGATCGCTCTCTTGGCCAGCGGTATGTATATTTAATGATTAGCATCGAGCCTTCCGTGAGATGCATATATGTGCGCGTGTATAAAGCACGCTCGGCCCGGCACGCGCGCGATTTTATTTACGGGGCATATATCAAAGCGGTTTTGATAATGTTTTGTTGCCCGATACGGCCGCGCGACGATTTATTTGAAAAAAAGAAATAACGTCGACGAGAAATCTGCGTGAAAATGAATATACAATCGCGAATTTATAATAGCGAAAAAGTAATGATGGATAAAGAGAGAAAAGTGATATGTGACAATATCGGGGTACACGCAATATATGCGGAAATATAATTCGATAAAAGCATGAGGAATTTAACCGGCTTATCAAAGGCCCCCGTATCGCTTCGTCCGTATCTGAATTACAAGGGAACTCGGTCGGCTATATCAATACCAGGCATCAAACAGCTATCACTTTCCCTCGTTTCGTTCGTTCGACAATAAAAAGAAGACTCCCGATATACAGAGTAAGAGAGTGAGAGGAAGAGAGAGAGAGAGAGAGAGAGAGAGAGAGAGAGAGAGAGAGAGAGAGAGAGAGAGCTCGATCGAGGCCGAAAAGGAAGAGCGAAGCCGTCTCGTTTCGACGTCTGCGTGATCGGCCCGACGGACGTTTTATAAGTTTATCTCAAGGTGAGACGGAGAGAGAGAGAAGAGCCAGCCGCGCCGCGAAGAAGAAGAAGAGAGTAGGGTCCTTTGGCGCGTGGCGTTCTCTCCCTACCTCCCAGCCCCGCACGCGACTCTCGTTTTACTGGCTCTCTCTCTCTCTGTCTCTCTCTCCCGGTATATACATACGGCAGTATATATCGCGCGGCTGAGCATAATGAGTCGTCCCGGTGCTCTCAAGTGCAAGTGTCGCTCCTTTTACAGCCTGCCACGCTGACTCTCTTTCTCTCTCTCGATGCATACGGGCGTATTGATGGGTCTGGCAAGGTTACTATTTGAAATTAAAGGGGGATGGTGCGCGCATGCGCTCGTTGTTTTATTTTTGTTGGGAGAGAGAAGAGGGGGCAATTAATAATAGGAGAGACTATAGCGGTTTGGGTCGCGTGGCAGATAGAGTAGAGGGGGAGGAGACAATGCAGTCTGTGTGTAGTCAGCGGATGATGAGTGCGCGATCCCTTCGATTTTTCGCCCCGAGCTATATCGGCGCTGTATTAATTTCGATACGATTATAGAGTTCTCGATTAGTACGTTTGTTTGTTTCTGCACTCGGGGATGAGGGAAAAGGGGGATGTGGGGGAGAGCGACCGCGCGCAGCCCAGTGATTTCGGATTTGATTAGTTTTAGGCGGAAGACAATGGAACCTAACAATTTCGACTTGGTCGTTTTTCGTCTGCTCTTGCGTGTGTGTTTCTTGGCACTGTTGGGAACCTTTTTTTTCTAACGAATTGTATAAAATTTAGAGTTTTGAGGAAAATACTGTTTATCGTGATTGAGCATAAGAAGTGGTATTTATTTCTTTTTGTACTTTTTTTTAAATACGTTATTAAAGAATTTGTAGCTGAAATGAGTAGTGTTAAAACAAGTTTTTAAAAGTATTTAAAAAAAAAAAAGAAACGGGAAAATGTCACTATGACAAATTTCTTTAAAATTACCATTTCGCATGTTCGCCGGGCGAACCGAGAGAGCGATCCTTAATTTATAGGTTTATAATGATCTGATAACTTAGTAAAATTGATGGATGCCGGAGAAAATTGTCGATGGAAAAAAGATCGAGAGAGCGAGCGATGGCCCGCGTATAGGGTAAGAAAAAGGGCAAAACGCGCTTGATTCCGTTACCGTTATAAAGGCCCGAAACAGGTGTTGCGCGAGAGCAATAAAATTAAACAGCGCGTATAGTGGGTCCCGAGCGCTGATGATTAAATTAAAATAAAACAGCCGGGCTATCATAATGCAAATCTCGCGACGACTAAATTATATTAACTTTGCTACTGAACGTTTTATTTTTTCCTCCTCCGCCTCCTCTCGTTCTGCTGCGGTACAACGACGCGGGCAATTACGATTCTCTCCGAACGAAAAGCAATTAACACGTTCCCCCCCCCCTTCCCCCTGAGATAAGAAAGCCATGATGTATCGGAATTTTTAAAATAAACTCCCTATCTCTTTCATCTTCAATATGAATACTCAATGACACGATCTTACATAATAATTCCTAACAAAAGCCACTACCTATATACGTGAATGACAAAAGGACCCGAAAAAAATCCAAGATCTCGCGTTTATGTATACGAACGTTATCGCGTGAACGATGACGCGGCGAACAATAAAGTCCCAAAGTCGAGAAATCGAGGGAAATATGAAAACGTCCCATCGAGCGTGAAAAATCCCGCGCGTTTTCCTCGTCGACCTTTCAGCTCCTCGGTCTGTCCCTCCCGAAAGAATTTCCGATTTCCATCGAGCGCGCTCGGCTACGGAAAGAACCAGAAAGAGAAAATCGGTTACAAAGCCGAAGAAAAGGCCGGGCTATAATGGAAGCGGCGACATCATCGATCCCGATATTCCAAAGGTCCTCGATGAAAAAGCTAAGGTCCGAACAAAACGCGCTGCTCTCTCTCTCTCTCTCTCTCTCGGTTATAAGAAAGAAAAAATAAAAATTCATAAATCATCCCCCGCACGAGCGTGTGTGTACACATGGAAATGCGAAGGAGAGGGAGAGCGCACGCGCAGATGCGCGCGAGAGAGAGGAGGCACTTGTTTGATCGGTGTCTTCTTTGCCATTAAAGCCCGACGCGCGCGCGCGCACACACACATACTTACGAGTTTCTGGCTGCCTCTCTTGGAGGACCAGGAGTAAAAAAAAAACAAGTGAGAGGGAGAGTGTGGACTGGGGAAATCGTAAGACCAGGGTGACGAGGAGCACCTGCTCGGGCGCGCGCGCGCGCGGCTTATCCCCTCTTTCGCCTACTACTTCTTCTTATTTTTCTTCGTCCTGCCGCGCTGGTCCCTTCCATCCGGCGTTTTGGCGCGTGCTCTCTCCAGGCCCCGGCGGAGGCGAAAATTTATTCCTTCTTCTTTCTTTTTTTTTCACCTTTTCCCTTGTGTACCCTCTTCGTTTTTAGGGGGATTTTTCCGGGGCTATCGAGTGCGGATTGTGTTTGTTTCTAATGACGAGAGTGATCTTTTTTTTTTGTTTCGAGGATTTTTCGGTGAGGTCTGTTTGCTTTTTTAATCTGCGCGAGGTATAGAGGAACGATGAAGATGTTTCGAAGAGAATCGAAGATTCGAAAGGTTTCTTTCTTTCTTTTTTTTTTTTTTGGGGAATATTCGAGGGGCTCAGCTAAGATCGCTCGAAAAACCGTTATCAAGATCAAAAATTTGAATATATGGAAACGCTCGGACCTTGGAATCGTCAAATAATTACACATCGTCATCTAGGGGCGCATCCCCCCCTCCTCCGGTTCGTAAATTTTCACTCAACGCGAGCCGGCGCTCGACCATTAATCAGCAAAACAATTCAATTTTATAAAACACACACCTTCCAACAAAAAGAAAAACGCCCCTCCCAGCCCGCGCGTACCCGCGAAAGAGCGCCTATAGATTTTCCACCTGTCCTAATCCAGAAATCACAGCGCAAAGAGCCGAAAGAAGCGCAAAAGAAGGGGGCGTGCGTTTTTTCCGTTCGGAAAATTGGCCGCACTCCAAAGTTTGGCCCTCCCCTCTCGAGGGGATCTCTAATAAACGGCGACGGCAGAGCGGCTGCATCGAAACAGGTTGCACACACACTTTAAAGCGGTGCGGCGCGCGGAGAGGCGGAATCCGGAGAGACGCGCCTTTTTTTCCTTCTTCTTCTCTTCTTTTTTAAGGGAGACGTTGCCGCCGCTGGGGCCATTATGCAATCGCGCGCCGGCGGCTGCACGCGCGCGCGCGCTTTTGGGCCAATTTTCGTTGAGCTTATGTATATATATACACATAAGCACAGAGTGGCAGGGGCTTTCTTTTTTTTTCTTCTTTTCGGCTCGCTTTAATTTTTCACTTAATTGACGTGTCGCCGAGCTCTCTCGCGCCCCTCTTTGCCTAAAAGGCCGCATTCACACACACATACGAGCAAAGTGGCCGATTGTTCGTTCTTTCTCTCTTTGAAAAGCGCCCCGGTAGTTCTCGAGGCCTATTTCGGGGGGGGGGGGCATGGCCCGCGGATTTCGGGAAGGGAAATTAGGGCGCGGCGACGTTTAACTCGCATGAATTTATCTTTTCGGCCTGCTTTCGAGAGAGAGAGAGAGAGAAATTTATCGGTCGGGTAGGGCCGTTTTTTCGGTAGTTCGGCCGCTCCTTTGCCTCCGCACCGCTGCTAATTTACGTTTTAACGTGGATGCAAATATATTGGAACAACTAACTACGGGATCACGGATAAACAATGGGACTGCAACAAATTATCAGATGCCAAGGACGCTCGGGATAAACGAACGATCTCGAGAGAGGGCGATTTCACCTCGATTAAATTAGTAATTCGGAGTATCCAGGAAGCGCGTCGGGAAAAGATAAATAAGAAGGCTATAACGTATCACTTTCCTTCTGTGCTTTTTCCTCCATCCGAGAACGAATGATATATAAATTTAACGATTTTTTTAAATCTTCCTTTTTTATAAAAATTTACGTACATTCATTTCCAGATGGGTTTAATCAAGCATCGATTAAACGTTCGTTCCTTAACGGACAGGATTGGCGCGAAAGAAAAAAAAAAGGTAAACCTGATATACGCAATGATACACGCAGGCTCGACCAGCCAGACGAGTCTAAGCCGACCTTGCCGATCCAGTGCCGAGGCTGTGACCTAGTGAAAACTAGATGCTAGAGTTCGACGCGAGTGTACATGCTACCGGCAGGACCGGTTGCTGCTCGGTAGAGAGAGAGAAAGAGAGAAAAAGCCCTTAGTCGGACAGTGGGTTAGAGGAGCTGTACAAGCGCACGCGCGTCCTCGACTACCCGCAGGCGCCGATGTTTGCACGCAACCGAGGACGTCGACACTCGACGCTGCCATTATACACGAATTTATGTGTGCTGGGTGGTTTTTTTCGAACGACCCTGGTGTTTAGGTAGTTTGGTGGTATTTTTTTCCCCCTTTTTTTTTTTAAATGTGGTCAAGCTTTGGAATGTTTCGTTGATTATTTGACCGATGATCGGTATGCTAAAAGGACGAGCGCTGAAAAATCGCTGGAATTTCGGTGCGATTATCGGATGAAAATGTCGAGGATGTTTTTTTTTAAGGTTGGGTGGGGGATAAACCAGTTTTGATTGCGAGCGAACTTTTATGTACACCGAAAACCGCGCGCGTATGACAAAGTATCAATGCGCTATACGCCGGTTTTGTATAGTACCGCATACGTGACAGATCGTAATTAGTTCAGATTCTTCCAAGTGTTAATTCCTCGTTATTTCTCTCGTCTCTTTTGATCCGAAAATACCACGTTTTCTGCAATTGCGCGGCTCTCTCTCGTGTAAGACCTAATAAATTGTCGAAATCAGTGCACGCGGTTGCCGAGATTCGTCTTTTTTTTCCTCCCCAAGCGACAATAAGCCGCACTCTACTCGAAGAGCAAAATAATTTCCGTGAAATACGAACATTTTTCGCGGCGGTTCAAATGACAAATTCCATTAACTTGCAAATGACGGAGGGTGTGGAGCAAAGATCGAGGATCTCATTATGATGCTGTCGGCGGCGAAGCCGGCACACACGCGCGTGGCACACTTCAAGCGAGCGCGAATTTTTCGAAATTCATTAAGAGCCTCTGAAAAATTGTTGCAAACGCGATCGTTTTCCCCGTACGCACTGCTGCTCTCGATATCACGATCCACGCCCAGCCGAGGAAGCTTCAGTCCCTGCTTAAAATGAAAAAGGAACGAAAAAATGTTATTTTCAAAAAAATTCTCTCGGTTAATCAAGCCGAGACAGGGTCGCCAAGGATGTCCGGTTAATCAAAGGTATACGTACGAGGAAAGTGAACACGAGCGCGCTCTTCCCCCCCCCCCCTCCTCCTGGACTTTTCTATTTCTGCTGGCCGAACATGCGGGCGAGGCGCCTCGAGCTTACCGACCGAAAACGATTCGACCCTCCCTCCAGCTTCCATTCTCTTTCTTTCTATCTTACGGACTTATTTATCGACGCCAACTTCTTCTTTTGCTCTCGAATGAGGATAAAGCGCGCCGCGCACAAGGATTTCCGTATGTCGATCTTTGCCGCGCGTGTGTGCGAGCGGCAAATTATATAGCATGACAATTTTTCCAAGCCAAAGCGACTACCCACATAATACACGCGTAATTAAGCTAAATTCGTCAGGGTTCCGCCGGGATCCGGATTTTCACTCTCGTGTGTATACGTGTGTTGTTTGGCGCAAACTATAAATATATATACGATAACAAGCGATTAAGCTTGCAGCTCATGCTCGTCCGTGGCTATTTGAAAAATATCAAAAATCGCCATTGCGTCGTCTCTTTCTAGGCAGCATAAATCTAACCGCAGGACGAAAACTGCCGATGCTCCGTTCGGCATCCCAACCGGTGCGCGCGTAGTAGGCCTCGTAACAGCCTCCATAAACCAGGCCCGGCGAGCGCGGCGCATAGCAGAAGAAACAAAAAGCGGAATAATATCCTCTCGCACACGCGGAATCCCGTATCGCCGAGCCGTATCGACAATTTGCATGGCTCTTTCTCCCTCGGCTTCTATAATGCATGCCACGGGCCTGGCGCTCGTTAATGTGTGCAGCGCATTCTTTCTAGACGATAGCAGCAGCTCTCCTAGACGAATATATATGTGTATGCCGATTTCCGTCGAGACGGTATAAATATAACAGGGAGACAGAGAGAGAGAGAGAGAGACAGTCGTAAGGGAGAGTCGGGGGGGAGGGGGATGAGCCTAGACCTAATTAAGCCGGACCACGCGCGTTCCTGCGCGAGTTGGCCCGGGGCCGATTAAGAGATTGTCGCGCGCGCGGGCTTCGATGAAGGATATGGCGAACCGACGACGTAGACACGCGAGGAACTCCAGGACTCCTCGCTTACTATAACGATTTATACGCCAGTAGAATGCTCCCTCTTTCTCTCTCTCTTTCGAGAGAGACGTTTAACGACTCGTTAGATCGATGCCCTTTTCCTCGGCTTATTTAATGCGTATGTGGTTTTGTTATTTTTTTTTTGTTTTTTTGTTATTTTTTGTAAGCTTGGCTTAATTTTTTCTGCTAGCCTGGCTATTTCAAAAATGTCCGGTGCAAATATTTTAATGAACTTGCCCCCGCTCCGCTCCGTCGGTGTTACGGTCAAGAGTCGGTATATAGGTGGGCAATTTGCGATGTCAAAAGCCGTAGAAAAAAGAAAAATACAGGGCTCGGGCAAAACGAGAAGGTTATAATTAAAATAAGAAGAAGCGCGAGTGAGTGCGAACGAGAGCGGCCCCGGTCAGTCCGACAGTCGGTTTATTCTTTCCTCCCTCTCTTTGGTGTGTTTATGCTCGGAGCAAAGGCGCGCATATAACAAACAAAGGGGGCGAGCCGCGCGATTAAGCCGCGAGGCGTGAAAATACGCGCGGCCGAAATCGCGACCAATCATATCAATTACCCGAGAGCCGGCCAAAAAGCTCTCTCCGACGGATAAAAACCGTGGCGAGTGAGCAGCAAGAGAAATGAGATGTTGAGCCCTCTCTCTCTCACCCTCGAGCCTTCTATACGTGGATAACGCGTCTGCCGGGGCGAGAAGAGTACGTGCGAAAGAAAAAAGTTTGAGAATACGCACATTCACCCCCCACCTCCTACTGCTATACATCGAGCCGTGTGTATAATGATACATTGTTCTTCTGGCGCCCCGAAAATATCGAGCCCCCGGGAATATATGAGGAGGTGCGTCTGTGTTTGCCTTTGCGATATGCTGCTGAAAGGTTAGCGCACTGCGCGCTGATGATTGCGAGCGATCCTCCCACTGTGTATAAGGGCAGGAGGAGAGAGAAACGATTTTTGGCCGCGTGGAAAATAATTGCCGAGAGCGAAAGTGCAAGAGAGTGAGAGAGAGAGAGAGAGATAAGTGTGAAGGGCCCCTGGTGATAAATGCTTGCACGAGTGCGTGAAGGGTAGGGGAAGAGCATTCTTTCTCTCTACTTAGGATTTTGAAGCAGCTTTGTTTGCCCTCGGAGTATACCTTTGCCGTGTTTACAGGAAATTTCTCGCGCGCCCGTGTGTGTGTGTGTGCTCTTGTTTCTTCTCTTGTGTTTTTTTTTCGCTTCTCTTGGTGTTCTTCTTTGCTGCGCGAGAGCTCAAGTGCCGTCGAGAGTATAGCCTCACGGGCGTTTGGCAAATAATTGTAAATTTTCTCGGTGTTTCCTTTCCTTTTTTTTTTCACGAAGTTCTACGGACTGACTGCTTGTTCATACACGGAGAGAGAAAAACTTGTATGGGACGATGTTTGGCTGATTTTTAATGTATAAAGATGCGCGTATGCGCGGCACGTCGTAAATTTGAGGATTAAAAATTCACGAGAACGACGCGTGTAAACTATAGCCGATATCGATCGATCGACAACTCCGTAAACAATGAAACAAACAACGCGTGATATGTGCCACCCACGAGATAGAGCTAATAAGAAATCGAGCACTCGCATCTAAATAAAAATGAACAAAATTAAAAAAAAAGATCAGCGTACCGTTCTCGAACAGTCGAAAAAGCCGTTGGATCTGGAGAAAAGGAAATAACCCCCTACACATACACTGGCACACAGATAAATGAAAATGACAGATAAAGCGAGCAAGATAAATCGGGCTGGCGGTCGGCCGGCGCGTGCGCGGAGAGAGAGAGAGAGAGCGCGTACACCAGGGGTATATAGATCGTCCAGAGCGACAAAGACGGAAACTTAACACCTGCCTCCCCCTTTTTCACGCAGGTGGTTCTTTCTCGGGGCAGCAACAGCAGCAGCAGCGCGTGCGCTGGATTTTCGCCCCACCCCCTTCACCAGGCACTCTCTCTCTATACACGCGCCTGCGCGTACGCAGTCGAGAAGTCGCCCCCGATCTTATACGGGGTGTGGCCCGTGCGTATACTCCCCTCCTCCCCTTTTAAACCCCTCCGACATCACGTACACGCGTGCCTATATAGTGACTTGAACGCCAGGCTCTGCGTACATACGCAGCCTCGTCGATCCGACGAATCATCGAACGTCCGAATATTCAAAACGTCATACCCCCTTTCGTATTCGACAGTGTACACGGCGCAACGTTCGCCGCGTCTCATCAAAGACTCCCCGAGCGCGGCTTAATTATATAACCCACCCGATCGAGGCCGGCTCGTTATCCCCGGGACAATGGCATAGCGCGCGTTTCCCCTACCCCACTAGTCATAATCATCACCGTCATCATCCCCTGCCCCGCTGTATAGACATCGGCATTTTTCCAGTCTCTCCGACCCTTCTTATTTTTTTTTATGTGCCGCTAGAGAGGCCTCGGGTCCTTTTCATGGAGGCCAGGCGCGCGCGCACGCGACCTCGCCACAGGGCGCTAATGGCATAATGCTGTTTAGAGACTGCATCCGAGAAGGGGGATGCCGATTATCGGCACGTGGGATGACCATGTATACCGGGGATGTTTCTCATCGTTGCGTCTGGATTATGACATCAATGCGGCTCTGTCGGCGAACGGGTTACTCTCTCGTTAATCAGTCGGATGAACTATTGCCAATAGGGTCTATGGACGATCGATGACTGGCGGTATGTGGGAGTAATGCGCGTGGCTCCACTGGAAAATTGTTTTATAACGATTCTGTGTGTGTGTTGTTCGATGTTTTGGTCATCGCAGGCGAAGAGCCTCGGCCTTGTGAAGGGTATACGACTGCGAGTGAATGCCACGCGGGTTATTGGAGCAAGATACACTGAGAAAACACATATTATAATTTTTACAAATATTCTAGTAAAAATTACAATAGTCCATAGTAGTGCTCGGATATACTGACATTCTTGTGATT
>JAPYYQ010000682.1:0-52769 GCA_030522585.1 Anagyrus pseudococci | reverse complement strand
TCCAGCTGCAGCACCACAGATAGCTCCTTCATATGGGTATATTTCTCTTTCAACAGAGTTTGCCCAAACTATTTTTAAATATTCCCAAATTGGAAACTGAATAAGACTAAAAGGCATGTCTCTTAAAACAGTACTCCAGTATCCTCTGTAAAGTAATCTCAAATTAAACCTTCCATAATCTGGGAGAAGAGCTTGTTTCCTTTGTTTGACTACTTCAACAGGTACACGTATAAGACAGGATACCTATTAAAATTAGTTATTAATAATTAGTTATTATTTTCCTCTTGCCAATGTATTAAAAGTTACTTACAGCCTCTGCAAATGTGGCAGCACCCATGTGAACAAACGGAGAATATTCCTTTGGTACATTTTGAATAAATAATATTTTGATACTCTCATAAGTAACAAAAAATAAAGCAGCTGAAATTTATAAAGTAATAATAAATAAAACAAAATATTTTAATTTAACAACAATGAAAATTATACCTGTCGGTGCTGAGCCCAAGATAACTGGGCTCAGGCCTTTGTAAAGTTTTTTAAAGCCACCAGAATGTAAAAATCCATGCTCACTCTGCAATCTTGTTTTCAGAGTGTCAATGGGAAAAAGTGCAATGTCAACAAAAGTACCTGCTAAACCACCTGACTGTAAAATTAAAAACAGTTGAAAAACGAGATGTCAAGGTGAATTTTCTTGAATGTAGAGCACAACGCTAATTACTCGGTATCGCGCAAATTATTCCAAAAATGATAAGTTAACAATAATTCTGTGTAAGGCCTAAATAATTAAAAAAAAAAATCACAAACAAACTGTCAGAAGAACTTGTCCAAAAAGAACTTGAAAATATTCACGTGCTCGAATAACCTGCGAAACTCGTGTACGTTTGTTCAATACAAATTAAACTTACGATCAACGAGGTGATAAAGACTCTCTTGGCATCTATTTGTCCATTTTCAAAAGTGTCCATGTCATCGGGACTCGTGCCGCGTCGATGAAGCAGCTAAAAAGCCGAAGCTCCAAAAGAAAAAGAATCGGAGTTTGGAGCAGATTAAAATTGTTTACTGTGACTTTGTAGCAGAAGATTGTAAGCAGCCGCCGGCTCTGGCGCAACCAATGACGATCGCTGTTGATGTACGCGCACACACACATATCTATATCTATATCTATACAAGTAAACAAGTATAGCGCAGCTACGTTCAGAACAATAAATTGTCGAAGAGTCATCGGGAGTCCTTTAGGTAATTTCAGAGCGATCCGCGTAGAGGTGTAGGGCGAAGAGTGCGGGGGGGTGTCCCACGTCCCACTACTGCTTCGAGAATTGGTACGGCTAATTCTGCTGCTCTGTTAGTGCTAAGAGAGAAGATAAGAATTTAGCCGGGGAGGACGTGTACTGTTCCGCGGGGGCTCGTGCCTGCAACGAGACAATTATGGAATGTCGCTGCTCGGAAGCATCGGCTCGTCCGTCGTGTGGCAATTCAAAAAGCAAGAGGCCCGCGTAGAGACGAGCTTCATGGCCGAGAGGATAGACCGCGGTCTTGGTTAGAATGGTGAGCTCGGCAACGGGTGAGGAGCACAAGTCAATGATCCTAATTCGTCGCGCCTATTTTCCTCGGATTAAACATTACCAAACGCAACTCAACAGCATGCTTGTCTGACAGATGGTTCTTCTTTCTTCTCCTTCGTCGCCTACCCTGCCCTAACAATTATTAATGTACACTATTGTTCTATACTTGCAGTTTGGAAGTAGAGAGCTTCTCAGTTTCATGTAATGACAAGCTCGCTGTTTACTCCTAGAATTTTTTTAGAAAATCTGTAAAGCATTCATTTTTAATCGCAATGGATTATGAATACATGCCCTTTCATAGAGAAAATAATATTCATAATCGATGCTGCGCTGGCAAACTTTGGTGCATTAAGGTATTCCATTGCTTCATTACTGTTTTCTTTTTGTAGCTAAATATTTATCATTAGTATATGCTAGAATCATACTTTTTATTTCAGGATATTTGTGGTATAATTTGTGCTGTTCTTACTTGGTTGTTGATAATTTATGCTGAATTTGTTGTTATGGCTGTCATTCTTATACCTACAATAAATTCTTTATACTCCAGTTTGAATATGGCAATATTTCAGACATTAGCATTTTTAGCTTTTACTTCACACTTAAAGACAATGTTTACAGATCCAGTAAGTTTAAATTTAGCATAATAGTACAAGTATAATTAGTATGCATTAATTATTGATTTTATTATTATTATTATTATTATTATTATTATTATTATTATTATTATTATTACAATTTGTTGTATTTTTCTTTATTTTAAGGGTGCAGTACCTAAGGGAAATGCAACAAAAGAAATGATACAACAAATGGGATTTAGGGAAGGTCAAGTAATATTTAAGTGCCCAAAATGTTGTTCAATTAAACCTGATAGAGCACATCACTGCTCGGTATGCCAAAGATGTATCAGAAAAATGGATCATCATTGTCCTTGGGTTAATAATTGTGTAGGTGAAAATAATCAAAAGTATTTTGTTCTTTTCACAGTAAGTCAATAAATATATAAGAAATTATACATCATTCCAGTAAGATTTTAAATTACTTATACAATTTTATCTATAAATTGCAGTTTTACATTGCTGTTATTTCACTGCAGTCATTATTTTTGTGTGTTCAACAATTCACAACCTGTGTAAGACAAGAATGGCGAGATTGTACAACTTTTAGCCCTCCAGCTACAGTTGTACTGCTACTATTTTTAGCTTTTGAAGCTCTTCTTTTTGCTGTTTTTACAGCAGTAATGTTAGGAACGCAGTTACAAGCTATTTGGAATGATGAAACAGTAAATAATACATTTAAAATTTATTTTATAAAATAATTATTTATTTTTTCAAATATTAAATATTCAACTATTTATGATTACAGGGTATAGAACAGTTGAAAAAAGAAGAAGCTCGATGGGTGCGTAATAGTAGATGGAAATCAATTCAAGCTGTTTTTGGAAGATTTTCCATTGCATGGTTTTCACCATTTACATCACCACCAAATGCCAAAACAAAATTGAATTCATACTTATATTCCGTTTAAGTGGTATTAGAAAATAATTTTTATTAAAAATACTTGAATTTTATATGTGGAATTTTGTAGTTATATAAGGAAATTCTCTTGAAGAATACAGAGATTTCAATGAAACTTTAAAATACATTATTTTTGCCTGAATATAGTTATTAGTAAAACTCTAGATGGATTCATGTCCTCTGAGTTAATAATAAAAAAAACTTTTTATATGTGCTCTTATGAAAATTTCATACATTTTTACCACAATAATTGCTACCACAGTGCTCGTTCACTTTACTAATTGTTTGTAAAACAAAATTGTTCACAATGATGTTTCAACCAAGTATATTTTAATAATTTCACACATAATGAACAGTAAGTTACTTGAGTTTGCAAAAAGTAATATTTTTTTATTATTTGTAGTTGATGCAAGTGTAAGGCCTAGTCACTTGTTGACACAGTGCACAAAAAGAGTATTCTCTCAAATTTGTGGAAACTCAATTTTTGTAACATAACGCACTTTAAGCAGATTTTAACTAACAATTTCATACTTTTACTGTTGGCTTGTGTAGTTAATATCAGCCTATGTGAACAAAATATTGTATGTACATAAAAAAACAGCAATGTAATTTTAATTTTTATAAAATACTGATGTAATTGCTATTGATGCAATTATTGCAGACTGATGTATAATTAATTAAAACACATTTTTTATTATGGATTTTGTGAAATTTTATAACAAGTTGAAATAACCAGATAATAATAATTTAATATATTTATATGTATATACATTATGTGCAATGTATTCATAATATATTGAAAACAGGCACTTCATGTGCAGCTTGTTTAATGTACAAACTATAAAAAAAAAAAACAAGTACAAATAATTCACAGATATATATATATATATATTTGACTTTGAATTTTTTATCTTTTAGGTATTTTTTTACATTCTGTTACTTGTAATGTATTAATATTTGGTTGATCTGAATTTAATTTGGTTAATGGAGTAAAAAAACAAATTTGTAAATATTTTTTTTTATTTAACCTTCTCTGATACTAGTAATAAGTTTGTAGTAATAAGTTTTATTTTAAGAGTTATTAACATAGTTTTGATTCTAAAATTTTCTTCACTGATTTCCAAAAATAGTATTTGTATCCAAAGTAAAATCAATATTAACATTTGCTTGAACAAACATTGGTGTTTATAAATTTAAAGTATTTTATTTTGTAATATAAGCAAGGGCGTCATACAACTGCATGAGCTATTTCTTTTTTCTAATAATTGAAATAATTTGATTTAATTTTTTAATTCACTTGTCTTGTGTATGTATATTTACTATTGTGCAAATAAACTAATTTCTACGACTTTCCATATAATAACAGCCGTTTTATGTTCAATTATTTAACAACGAAAATAATATTTACGGAATTTTGTTGAATTAATTATTAACAAAAAATTAACTTCTATAATTGTTTGATTAATTTTGCAATTTTTAAGCTTACAAGAAAAGCAATAGTATTTTAAAAGTTTTAAAATAAAACATTCATTATTTCTTTAATTCATTTTCTTCTTTTCCCTTGCCGAATTTTTAATAAATCAAAAATTATTAAAAAGAAGAAAAAATAAACTGCACACGATTATTGATGATAAAATATAATTTTAATCGAACATCTGTTTTATTTTCTATTACAAAAGTATAGCCCATCGCTGTGTCCCTTTTACATTTAAGCGCGTTCCCTCTATCTTTAATAATCTAACGGACTAACAGCCACCCTCAAATGTATGTGTACATATATAGCTTTTATCAAGGTTTAACTCCTGACTTTTGGAAATCGACATTGCCTAACAAACAGGCGTAAGTCATAAACGCAGCCAAACTGGCGTATCCAAATACACGTATTCAAGATCTAACAGCCCCCATATCAAGCCGACTCGCTGATATCGTCGTACGTACAAAACCGTTTTAATCAACGCCGCCAATAATCGATATTACGCCTCGCTCTATATCGCTTTTATCTTTCCTCTTCGTCACATAATTAAAAACGAAACATGAGCTTTTTAGTTCGAAAACATTTACAATCCTCAATAATTCGCATGAGCCTACACCTGAACCTATGTAGTTTCATGTCGTTTCGGGTGGTTTTAGCTCCCTCACGTCCTCTTGCCATTCGTGTAAGTTTTGATAATTCAATCCGGTAGCCGGAAGAGGCGCCGAGCGAGAACGAAATGAATAATTAATAGGCCGAGTCGTAAGATCAAAAACTACCCGGATAACCGGGGAAATGATTCATGATTAATCGCTCCGAGCCTTTGAAAAATTGTCTTTCATTTTTTAACGAATCTTCGTCTTATTTTTCTCTCTAAAATCATCGGGAATAACGAAAAAGCTATCCATATAACGTCCTGCGCCGGTGAAGTTCGCATACAGCGCAGTCTGCAGGACAATGTAACAAGTCGCTTTATAGCCGAAAAACCCCAGAGCGATGCCGACGTACACCTATATATATATACGAATAACGTACATCAATAGACGAAGCTCCGTGTTATTGAATTGACAATGCAACTGGAGAAAAAAAATATTTTCTCTCGCAAAAATAAAATAATTCTTCCTTCGAATGCTTAGAAAAAGGGCGGAGAGAAAGCGAGAGCGGCATATACAGCGTGCACGCAAAAACTACAAAACGAAAAAGTGCCGAAAGAAGCTCGCCTTGGGAAGCGGGGAGAGCGCTGTACTTCGCAGCCGAGCAACGTTGCCAAAAAGTGCGCAAATACCCACGCTCTCCCCTCTCTTCCCCTCCCAAAGCAACCTCTCCTTACGTGCTTCACCCAACGTTTACGCGAGCGTTCGAACGTGTGTAAAGCTCGCTCGCTCCCCCCCCCCCCTCGGCTCAGGCGATGTACGAGCAATTAATTATAATAAAACCGCGTGACGTTCCGATGAAATCTCGGAATGATTTTCAATCTTCGCAGTATATATACACGATCTGCAGTTGCTTTCGATTTATAATTAAACTCCTTGAGTTTATTAATAAATTTGATGAAAAAGAAAACACGGAGTGTACGTGTGTGTACTTATTAGATCGATTAGCGCGAAGCTGGGAAAAAATCGATTAAACGCTGAGTATACATCCGGGTTACAGCGCGATGGAGAGAGAGAGTAAGAGGGGGCGAAGAGGAGCAGGAGGAGGATGGAAGGGGAGGGAGAGGGCAAGAGAAGAGAGCCGATGACCGAAATGCCGTGTGTTCTTTTCTCTCTCCTTTCCGAAATGGACCAAACTCCGGCAAAATGATTTGGCAACAGTGCGCTAAAATTTTACTGTCCGACATCGGGGCGTTATATACTTGTGTCTTGAGCATATTGAGGCCCGATATATAAAGAGAAGAGGGAGTAGGAGGATGAGAGAGGCTGCAGAAAGAGAGAGAGAGAGTTTGCTCGTCGGTTGGACGCATCATGAAAATCGATAACAGAGAGAAAGCGAGGAGAGAGAGAGAGCGAGAGCGAGTGCTCCGGCACTCGTCCTCTCTCTGGCGGCTCCGTTCGTGCGCTTCCTCCCCAAAACGTAAACACACGCATACACGAAGTGCCGGGGACGCCCTTTTACTCCGAGACACATACACGCGAAGCGCTTAAGCCGCACACCTGGCCTGCATGGGCGTGTAGGTGTGCGCCGTGCTCCAGTGCCGCTGCCCTCCGCGACCTCGGCGATCGATCGTTCGATGAGTCCCTCTAAACGTTCGAAAGAGAGGGATAGCTGTATATCGGGATAGTTGGCAGGAAACCCTGGGACTTAGCCGGGGAAAGGTCGTTTCGAGCGCGCTCTCCCTGCTACATTGCTGTGTGCGCCAGTGGAGCACGCGCGCAAGATTTTTTGGCGGGAAGGGAGAGTAGGCTCTCTCTTGCAGGTATATAAGTGAGGCGCGATGAGAAAGAGAGGAAAGAGCGCGGAGCCTTCAGCGGCTGCAGCAGGACAAAAGAGGCGGAGAAGGTGGCGAAGGAGAGAAAGAGAATAGGAGAGGAGCCGGCTATGCGCTGGCTACATGACTTTTCTCATGCTCGCCTGTTTCCTTCTCCTCCGGAATTCCCCAAAGCTCCGGGGACGCCGGGGGGGGGGGGGCAAGAGAACCTAGGAAAAATAGCCCCGGTCGCGGGGGCAGAGAGGGAGGGAGAGGAGTAGTAGAACGAGAAAAACGGGGGCGGAAGGGAGGAGGGAGGTTCGGCTGAAGTAGAATTACCCGAGAAAAATACGGGGGCGTGCTAGGAAAGAGCGCGGAGCGGCGGCGGCGAACTGCCGGCGTGCGCGCTCCGCGCGGACCTACTTCCAAGGGGGTGTGTGCGCGTTTACTCGCAGAGAGCTCCGAACGCACACAATATTCGCCCGCATATGCATTAATGCGGTGAGGAAGAGAGAGAGAGAGAATGAAAAGAGGGAGAGTGAGCGGGGGAGAGGAGCCGTGGAGGAAAGCGGAGCCGTGGCAGCGTTCGCTCCGATCCGAGGAGAGCAGGGCCGGGGCGGGGACAGGGGGTTGGTGAGCGCCGGCAGTTAGAATGGGAGTCCGGCCGGGGGAGTGCGAGCGAGACGGAGCTAGAGCCCGGGAACGCGCGCGCGCGCGCCGGCCGAGAGAGCAACAACGCTGCCGCCGCCGCCACCTTCCGCTATACAGTCAGTCGCCGCCGTTTGCTCGGACGCACTTGTCACAACGACGATATACAACCCGACGAGGTCCCACCGTCAGCCGAGACTCCACTCTCGGAACTATTGCTCGCACTCTATTCCATCCTCTACTAGGTACGTCTTGGTTTGTTATTTTTTTTCTTTTTATAAAAATTGCACAACGTTTTTTTCGCTCACTTTCTTCTCAAACTGCTGATGTTTTACCTTGCTGAAAATTCGGAGTGCTGTGTTCGCGTTCGGCTTTCTCTCTCTCTCTCTCTCTTCGTAGCGCGCGCGCGCAAATTCTGGAGCGTGAACCCTAGCGTTCTCGTCCGGCTGGTAGCCCAACGCTCGTGCAATTCAATTTCCACCACTCGCAAATTATCTAATCGAGTGCTCCGGGATTTCGGAGTCGTCGATTGAATTTCCTGCCGCGGGGGGCCGGCGCCAAAAGCGGAGTCTCCGCTGTATACTCTCGAGTATATTGCTCGGTTAGCGGCAGCCGTCATGGCGGCGTCGCCAAGCCGCTGCCCGGAGCGCGTAGTACGCGGCATCTCGTTTTCCCGTTTACATTACGCCAGCCAGCCGGGAAATCAGGCACCCCAGCGTGGCTCCGATTTTTTTGCCATCCGGGAAAAATAGCTCCGGCTTCGCCGACTTGATATTTCGCGAGAAAATAGCCTGACCCCCGCTCTCGGGAGCGGCGGATGGACGAGGGGCACCGAAGGGGGAGCGCGATCTTTGTCTGTGTGTCTGTATTATGATGAGGTGTGCGGAGGAGAGAAAGAAGAGGACGGAACTTGCCGCGGCGCGCGTTCCTCGCGAAAGGGCGGGAAAGGTCGATGCCGTTCGAGCGAGCGAGAGAGAGAGAGAGAGAGAGAGAGTGCGCGGCCCTGCTCCGCGAGAGAGAGAGCCAAAGGACTCCGGACTCCGAAATGCCGATGGGCTTGTTTACGAGCCCCCGACGCGGCGGACGCTCCGCTCGCTCTCTCGCGCGCGCGTGGTTTTCCTTTTCTCCAACCGCTTTTTACGAGGGAGACGCGGGTTTTACTTCTCCAAGGGGCGAGCGCCGAAGCAGGCGGCCGCGCTTACGACTTTTTTTCACCAGCAGCGTCTCGCGGAGAAACGCGCGCGCACCGCTTTATTTGTTGTGCGTCGGCAGCAGCAGCAGCGCGCGCGCGGCTAAAGAGAAGAGAGGAAGAGACGCGGAGCGCGCGCGCAACTCCCCGGTACCTGCACACCTCCTGTGTATAACACAGAGAGAGCCCGCCTGCCAACGGCCGCTGCCGCCGTCGCGCTACTCTCTTCGCCGCGCGCTACACTCTCTTCGGCATCCATGACAATAAGGCGTCTTTTTACGAGTCGACCGAGCTTTTACGGCATCTCTCTCTCTTTCGCAAAGTTTTACTTGCTTAAATTTTTTCCCCTATTTTTTTGGTTTTTTTTTATTTTTTTGTGATTTTTTTGCATTTTTTAACATTTTTTTCATCGTGTTTTCTCATTTTTCTGATTAAGAATAAAGGAACATTTTTTTTAAATGAGTAGAATATTTTTTATTAAAAATAATAAAAATTATCAGTAATAAAGACGCTATAGATTTGACTATTTAAAATTAACATAATTTTTTCGTCTTTGCTTAATTAATCAATTATGGAATTAATAAGCAAACCCATGAAAACTAAATACAATATTACCAAACTCAATAATATAAAGCTAAATGGAATATTTGTCAGAAATAGACTAATGCTAATAATTAATGTTTGCTTTCAGGATCTCATTAGTATTTTATATTCAGTAATTCCATTAGCACAAATAAATAATGTCTGATGATAACACAACAGCAGTCGAAGAACAGAAGAAGAAGAGGGGCAGGCAACCAAAAGCAGACAAAAATGCAGTGAAAGAACCGAAAAAGCGAGGAAGAGTGGCAGCGGAAAAGAACGCCAAGGGCGGCAAATCGGATGAGGAAGATGCACCCGCAGTTCCTGCAAAGAGGGGGCGTGGAAGGCCAAAGGGATCTCACAAGAAGGTGAATAAAATGTTTTCATGTTTGTTTCGATGTATTTTACCTGAAAAATGTCTAAAATCCCTGATTTTATTTGTGTAATCTTTAGACTGCAGCAAAATCATCTTCGGGACGCGGCCGTGGTCGACCGCCTAAGAAGGTAGAAGAAAAGCCGGAGAGCACCGGAGAGGAAGAAGACGAGCAGGAGGAGGAGGAAGAGGAAGAAGAGAACTGAACATGAAAACTCATATGTTTGGATGATTTTTAAACACAAGCCCTTTCTCAATTTTCTCTTTTCATGCCGTCGACGACGACAACTCACACTCAAGTCTCCAAATTTTAAGTTCTTATAATAATAATAACAATAATACTTAGACTGACAAAATGATTGTAACTAGGCCCTCTTCCTTCCCTTTTAATGAATATACAGTTTGTTCAAGACGTTTTTTTATAGTACAGAATAGAAAAAAAAATCGTTAGAAAGGGAAAGAGCGCCAAGAGAATGAACAAATTATTAAAGTATTAATACAGTTTGTCAAATCGTATTAAAATTGGAATGATTAAAAAAAAGATAAATTGTAGAAATCATGACTGAATACTTGTGTGTAGTATAAAAATGTACGACGATGTGTATTTCTAAGAATTAATTTGATTTAGCTGAAAAATATGTATTATTAAACAGAAGCGAAAAACTTTTTAATTTTGTGATAATTTAAATTGGACCAAGTAAAGTCTTCATTAATTTTAACTTAACAATTATGTGAGTGAATTATTTTAATTTGTGCACTTTCTCCTTTCTCCATCTGTACTGTATATGGTGTATTAAACTTAATAGTAAACTCATAATCTTTGACTCTTGCGCAATATGAGTCTAAGCAAGTTTAAATATGAAAAATCAATGAATGAAGCTCTATGTATGTCGTGTATGGAAATAAGAACTTTTCTTTAATTACTATGAGAAGTAAATAGTAAAAAGTCCTAACTCTATGCAAACATTATTTCGAGTGAGTGTCAAATTTGTATTAACGTAAAATAAATTCACAGAATACAGTTTTTGATTGATTACTTTTACTCTTCATTATACCTTTAATTTTATGTATTTTATTTTAAGACAGGGAATATATTAATAAATACCACATTTCATTGTTTCAATAACTACTATTAGAAAACAATTATGTTAACAAACTTTTTTATAAAGCCTTTACACTTGAAAAAACGTATAATTTTTTGTTTATGTTTTTGGTTCTACACCAGCAAACAATTGCTGCTTAATATCACCATGTTGTGTTCGTTGATTCAGTCGGCTGTACCTACAGTCTAACATAATTAATTTCCACAATTTTAAATTACATTGATATTTTTGGTTACAATATACACACTTATTGTTACTTTAAAATATTATGAATATTGAAAATTTTATTACGTTTTTTAAAATGTCTTTCTAATTGTGCAAAATTTACATAAATAGTTGTTAAGTAGATGCTTAAATTAAAAAGAGAAATATTTTCATTTATTATTTATTACGAAAATTTATTTTGATATTTTTAATACTGAAATGTAACAAAATATAAGTACTGCTTTTTTCACATCTTCTCACGAATTATCAGAACGAACATTAGCATCAGCAAGAAGAATTTATCACAAATTTTATAAATAACTTTTGTACTTGTTAATTATACATATAAAACAATAGAATAGTATCAAACACTCTTCAATGTTAAAATTTATACAATATTGCCCTTTGTGTTATTTCATACATTTTTTCTAAATAATTATGTTCTGTTATGTGATACATATTTTTATTAAATTTCTTTATGTATAAGTTAGAAATTTCTATCAATAATAGAAAAACTTTTAAGAATTTTTGTTAGTAAAATCATAGCAACTTTCTGTCACCACTAAAATTATAATTTATATAAAAAATTTTTTAATTCCTACGTAAAAGATATTTTTTACATTAACGTATTCACTTTAAATTTGTGTGTGTTTTCATCAAGTGTTGTAAGATCAACAGACAGTTTTATGGAAGAAATACAGTAAATATATCTTTTACGTAATTATTGTTTCATGTTACAGAAATTAATTTACCATAAATATTACTTACAATATGTTAACTTTTATTAAACAAAATTTATCTAATAAGCATTCATAACTTATATTTGTTGGTTTTGTTAATGACTATGTAAAGAAACTATTATTTTTTCAAAGTTATCAGAATACATCTAACTAATTCAATACAAATTGCACTGTATAAATGTGTAAAAAACTACTCAATTGTAAGTAAATGACTAGGAATAATCTAAATTATTATATAGTTAAATTTCCAAAGTACTGACTTGCTTGTATAGTTTGTCTTTCTTTTCTCACTTGTAAAGCATTCAAGATGTATTTGATCTTGTTAAGGTAATAAAACAAATTGCACACAAAATTATCAAAGAATATAAGAATCTCTGACTTATTTAATGAACACTACAAGAGTTAAAATAATTGACTAGTCTTATCAATTACATTTTAGAGCCACTAATTGTACCCATGTACTAACAAGTGTGAGTAAAATTTTTAACACTACCAAGTAATAAATTATCTACTTGTTTTTTTTTTTTTCAAAATGCACAATAGAAAGTAATGTGTTGTATGCACATTTTATGTACAGTAGAAATGAGTTTCAAGAATAATTGAATGTTGAAAATGGTAAAAATGTCAAAAATATAGTCACTTAGGTAATCCATTCAATTTTAGATTAGTGTTGGCTCACACAAAGCATAGCATAGAAAGCTCCAAGCACATTCTACATTTTTCAAAATTTGCAATATTTACTAAATGATTTTTCTTCCTAAAGCGATTGTCCAGTCAGTTGTTCTGTCGAATACAACGTACAGATGAATAAAAATGTTTAGCAAATAAGCTAAGACTACTGTTGACAACTTACCTCCTTATGCATTACTCCTAAGAGATGCTATTATTCATACAGACAGTTTGTTAGATTAATGGCTTGTGTGATTGGTTTTATAAAACGTTGTAAAAAGAGCTTAACATTGAAAAGACTATCCAAGAGTTTGCATGTGTGCAGGGCTAAAGAGTTCGGTGTTATCTTCGCTATCCATAGACTGGTATCCTTGCTGTATAATTAAGCCTTGTGTTATTTTTTTTAAATTTTGTTTAAACTTGTATTCTCGTTTCTTTTTAAGCTCAAGTGGCTATAGAATTACTAACGCGTCTCTGCCGGCTGCTGAATCCCTCGTCCAGCAATTCTGTTTCCCAGTCGTCTTCGCCCTCCTCGCCAGGGTCAAAATTGTACAGCGGCATAAGCCTGTGTCGCAGTCGCTCCAGCTTGCGTTTCCTCGATATTATTATCACCTGCCGAGAAGGTAATACATCCGTTTAGGATACCTTATACCCCAAAAAGCGCATCCGCCAACCAGTATATACACCAGCAGACGACATTTCCCTCCCTCTCTACAAAACAACTCGCGCAACATAATATGCAACCAACAAAAAAGCTCCAAAGCCAAAACGTATATATATGTATATTCACCTAATATGCGTTAGAAAATCTCATTATAGATCCCGCCACACGCGTAACATGCAAAGCAGTCATCCGATACGAAAAAAAAATCTTTTTAAAATTGTCAATACCGCGCGCGCAGCGTCGACTTTCCAAAAAAGGGAAAAAACGCAAGATAGTGACAGCATGCAGGGAATAAAAAAAAAACCAAACAGATAATTATTCTGGAATAGTGTGGGCGTTAAAGAATGTTGCTCACCACGGCTGATAGTACAATAACAAATATCATGACTCCAAGCGGTACGAAAATGTATTCGACGCCCTCGGGCGGTCCGAACTCGTCGAAGGGCAGCTCGGTGGTGCTGCTGGCGAAGCTCGCCGTGCTGAGACTCGTCGCGCGGGTCGTGGTGATGCCAGGGGCGGGCCTCGGCAGGGCCTCGCCGAGCCTCCCGGTGAGATTGAAGAAGCCAGTGCTCGTCGGACCGGGCCTCGTCGTCGTCGTCGTCGCCGCCGCTACCGTCGAGTTGTAAGCGAGACTAGTACTGCTGGCAGCGGCTGCGCTCGTCGGCTCGCCCGTCACGATCGCGCTCGGCGTCGTGCTCGAGCTGCTCTGGAGCCTCGTGGTGACGCTGCTGACCGCATGGCTGAGGGCCGCCCCGAGGAGGCTGTAGTTCCCGGCCCCGGCGGTCCCGTTCGCCTCGCTCTCTATCGCCTCGTCCATGCTCCTTTAACTGGACGTAGTCGAGCCAGCGCCGAGTTCCATACCACTGCACAGAGACCCAGGGAGCGAGCGAGAGAGACACACGGACGGAGCGCAGGGGAGGGCCGCTCTCGTAACACACACCGCGCGCGCCGATGACGACGTTTTCTCTCTTTCCTTCCTCGGACACTCTCTCCTTATGCCTGTCGCCGTGCGCGTAGCCGCCGCCGCCGCTACCTTGATAACGAAGGCCGCATCGCGTGACCTTAGTAAAGCGATATCCTCTCCGTTCCGACTCTGCTACTGCCACTACTTCTTCTCTCCTCCTCCACTTCGTCGAAAAAAAATCGAGCGGTGCTGTGCTTGTGCGCGGTTATTGTTATTGTTGTTGTTGTTGGTATCGGCACGTCGTCATCTCTCCGAGAATCCTTATCGCAGTGTATATACACCTACAGCTATATCTCTCTCTCTCTCACTGATCTCCTCGAGAGAGCCCGGGCGAGCTTAGTCCCCCTTATCGAAACTATAAGTAAGTATAGCAGAGCTACGGACGGGAGAGGACACTTGCACTCGGCCAGCAGACCGCCACTGCTCTAGACTCGTCCCCTCCTCCCTTTGCCCTCAAATCCGTATGTATATATGTTGCAGTACTACAGCGACATAGCGACAAATACACACGACACAGTGTCGAGGGAGGTACTGCCGCCGAGGGGGAGTGCCAGTATCTAGCGCAACTGGATCGGCAGTAGGTAAGGCCGGGGGGACTCCCTCGGGAGTCTCGGGTACTTTACGCAGCGGGGCGGCGCAAGCTCTCTCCGTCGCGTCCACTAAACGCAACTTATGATGTGCGCGCCGACATGACGCGTCAAGCCGCTTTTTCTCCGGCGTCCTACCTATATATCGGAGAGTTATTTTTACCCAGCGTGCCTGCGTCACACGCTCCTCTCCCTCTCTCGTTTCTTCTGCCCTCGCGGAAATAATTTATCGGAGAACGGGAGAGGGAGAGGAGAACGCGTGTCTCGTTCCCTGCGGATTATTCTTCGATGCGCATCCGAAGCGCGTATCCGCCCCCTCGTCGTCCCTAGTATGTTTACGCATTTATGCGAGATCGAGAGAGGCGCGTGCGGGCTGTAAGCGCCGTAGGGGGTAAATATAGACGCGTTAACTATCTGTAGACTCTCGACACCACGTCCGCGCGTCTCCTCACGCCCCTCGCGCTCTTTTCTATCCCGACTGGTGGCATATGTCTCTGTCTGCCTATCGGAATCGGCTTCTTATACTGCGGCTTAGCCAAGTTATACGATCTCGCGCAAAGTTTCGTCCTGGCCTGCGTCCACAGCTTGTCGTCTAGCTGTCATGAGTTGTTTTGTAAATCGGATTTGCAGCAGATAGATATTCCTTATACTCACTTTTAATAGATTAAATACATTTCGGCTTTTATGCCTTTCGGGTAGTTGCATTACGTTCCCTTTAGCTCCTTTGGACACTTTACCATTGTTTACTGAAAGAAACAACTTTCATATAAAAGGGATTTAGCACGAGATGCACGCAGACTCTCTGACGCTCCGTTTATCCGCGATTTCAGGATAACAACGCTCGAGAGCTTACTTGCCGATGCTCATAATGAGAGCCTTGGCGAGCCTTGGTTGCGGGAACAAGGAGTGGCAGAGAGACAGGCTTGGCAAGCGGTTGACATTGAAATATTTGCACTTGCTCCGAAAAGGAGAGAAAAAAAGAAATAATCGGCGTGAACTTGAATAGGGGGTTAATTGGCGCCAGCTTGTCGGATACGCTCGCCGGTCGGTGCGCGTCCGCTTCGTAGAATTCTGAATTACCGACCCCCCCTTTCCCCAGGCACCGTCATACATCCATGCGTATTCCCATCTCTCTCTCTTTCTCTCTGTAAAGACGTATATCGGAAACTTCAAACTTGTTAGGACGTGCAGAGAGCGAGCGTTCGGCAAGCTGGGAAAGTGATGGAAATTATCTTGACACTAGTCGGGATTCTGAGGGTCGTCAGGTGTGGACTCAACTGCGATAGTCAATCAATAAGAAGACGGAGAGAGTGAGAAAGAAAGAGGCATTATTAATAGTGTAGATTTCTGACTTGTCCGCCAGCATAAGCCCTATAGGTGTATAGAGTTTCATTGTTGCGCCGCAGAGTCTCGCGTCAGTCGCGCGTTTTCTGTCTTTCTCTCTCTCTCTCTCTCCGTCTCACTCTCTGCGCCAGTAGCAGCAGCAAGCAGTGCGCGCAGCAGCACAGGCATATAGAGCGAGCAGCACAAGCGCAGATATCTCGTCAATTTTTCGCAGTGGAGAGGAAAAATGGTGAACGGCTGGATGTAGCTCCCGGGTTCCGTCGAACAGACGCAGACGACGGAGACTATAAGGAGGATCGCGGAGTGCAAAAACCCGGCCCGGCTGTTCCAGAGCACGCCCAGGAGAACCGGCAGCGTGAAAGGTGCGAGACACACGTCTCTCTCGTCTCTTCCGCGGCCGACGAGAGCCTCTCTTTCGCCGTGCAGTGTCTGTGTAACATCGCCATCCTCGCGAGGCGTGTGCTCTCTGCAGTACACCGAGAGCAGAGCAGCGGTAGCTTCAATATTGTGCGTGCCTGTGTCTTCTTCACTCTTTCTGTGTATGTGTGCGCGTGTATTGACGACAACTACGGTACACCGAGAGAGAGAGGGAGAGAGAGAGAAAAAGAGAGCGTGCGTGCTATAATGCGAGCGAGAGAGAGCAACAGCTGACGAGGGGCGGAGGAGGGCCACCAGAGGTGAGGGACGCAGGCAACGGGGGAGGGCAACTAGGAGGTCCCTCGAGTAAGTAGCCCGCGGCTGCAAAGCGCCGGCTACTCCACCACGTCGTCGTCGTCGTCTGACTGCTGCCCAACTCCCACTCTTTCTCTCTTTCTCTCTTACTCTTGAGTGCGCGGCGCCAGTGATCGAGAGAGTGCATGTGTGCGGGCGCCACCGCGACGAGGGCCTACTGATATGGACCACGAGGAAGTGCACGCTCCGTAGAAGCGCCAGCGCGGCAGGGCAGCCCCCTCTGACCCTCTCCCCTCGGGGCTAGCAGCCGGGTACTGCTCCGAAACGAAGGAGGTCGGAGCAGCACACCGCCGGATCATTCGCTCTCCGTACGATTAACCTCAAAATCACAGAGACGAGCCTGCGCGCCTCTCGAGGGGGGGCCACCTCTTTCCCTCCCCAGCCACCTATATCGTCCTTAGCCTCCAGCGAGTCTGGCCTCAATCCTATGCAGCAGCACGTCGTTTCGATAAGCCAGCCTAGCGCTGGTTAATCTAGTGTCATAGTTGCTCCTGCTGCTGCAGCAGGTGAATCGCCCTGCTCGGGTCTGTTTATTATTTATTTTCTATCGAACTTCATACAATCGCTCTGGGCGCTCCTACATATACATGCGCGTTCCTTCTCTCTCCCTCTCCGCCCATCGCGGCATTGCTGCTTGCTGCCCCGTGTCATCGGTGCGCTCTCGCGCACGCACACACGGCCAAAGCAGACGGCCAGCAGCAGCTCTACATATACGCAAAGAACGCTGCTATGCTGGCGGCTGCGTCGATGGACGAACCGCAGGCGGGGGGCAGCAAGCATATATACGCCGATGAAGGAGGAGGAGGAGGAGGAGGAAGTAGAGGAGAGAGGCGTGAAAAACATGACATAAACATCGCTGAGGCGCCTGGCGCAATAGCTGTCATATGCGCGCGGGGAGCGGCTGTCACCTGCACGTCAATCCCCCTGGCCCTGGCTCCCCGAGAGCATAGGATAGATCAGCTAGCCACCGACTGCTCCTCCTCCTCCACCTTTTCGCCCTTTTGGCTCGTCGCTCCCGTGCCTCTCCTCCGCCACCGCGGCGACCGGTGGCCGAGCGCGGCCGCACGGAATTTCGCGCGTGTATTAAGCGAGGCGCAGTTTCCTCGCGCGCCGCTGCCCTCAACAACGTCGTCGCTCGGCGCCGCCGCGTCGTCGACGTCTCTCTCTCTCGCTCGCTCGTACAGTCGTCACAAGAGCCGCAGTTTATTTTGATTTCTCGCGGCTGCTAGTACTCTCTGCCTCGGTTATATACTTTGCTACTGCTGCAGCGCGGCCTCGGGAGTATTATAGCGAGAGCGACGCCGAGCGTTTTGCAAGCGCCTACCTCCCTCCAAGTGAGAGCCCCCCCCCCTTGTCTCTCCGGCGCTTACTCGCGTATATACATTTTTGCTGGCGCCTCTCTCGCGTCTGGAGACTATCTGCCACCTCCTCCTCCTTCTTTTTCGAGGCAAACTCGCTCTCTGGCGCACCGGCCACGGGAAAACCAATGCGACACGCGTAGAGCGCGCTCCGTACTCTCTACCGTAAACGATCGCGGTGCGATATTTGCAGGCGGCCCATCTAACTCTTTGGCATTATCGTTTTCCAGCGCCAGAATCATCATCATAATCATCATATCGAGGAGAGAGGCCACCAAGTCCGACCGAGCGGAATAAAGAGAACTACTCGCGGCTGGATGTCACGGTATGCAACAACGGCAACGCCAGCAGCAGCAACAGAAGAGGCATGAGATTCGACCCTGGAATTATTGCGACGATGCGTGGCGTGTGAATGGCGCGTCAGCCGAGAGAGAGAGAAAGAGCGAGAGAGCAGCGCGGCACTATTAATTCAGCGCTGGGCCAGATGGTTTTATTATCTTTGGTGAGTGTGTTTTCAATGCCTTCAATTGCCAGTGAATCAGCGTGCCCGGCTAGACCTCCCCCACCCCCCTCTCTCCCTCTGTCGCTGCCCCTCTCGCTCTCCTACTCCGCTCTTGCTCCTCACCCCGCCGTCGCCACCACCACCTTCTTATCCTCTTCCTCCTCCTCCTCTTTACTCTCGGGGCCCCCTCCATCCAGCCGCTTCGTCTCTCCCTATACACATACGGCACGGTGTATATACCCAGCTCTCCGAGAGAGGCAGACACCGAGAGAGAGAGAGAGAGAGAGAGAGAGAGAGAGAGAGAGAGAGAGAGAGAGAGAGAGAGAGAGAGCAGCAAGTTTCTGCAACGCATTTTCTCGTTTTCAGATGTACAAAAACATATTTTATATCGACGGTTTTTCAAGCGACTCTATACACAACGCAGACGATACTCTTTGTAATAATTTGTGATGCTGTGCACCCAACTAATTGATAAGACGCCGAGGAGCTTGACTGCGCCTTCTTCAACCAAGACGTCGTCATCGTCGTCGTCATTCAAGCTGTACTTCTAGAGGACCTCCGAACAAGTTTTAACGATATACCTTTAGCTTTCTCTTTTATTTTCCTTCTGCGCTTTGGAGCTCGAGAGCAAATCTTTGTTTTGGTGAAGCGCCCTAGTCACTGCTCCGAGGTGGATTACAGGTGAGTCTCTGCTTCTTTTTTTTGTTTTACTTCTCATCCCTTGATTAACCGTCGGCCAACCCTTTTCTTCCCTCGCTCATCGCTCAACGACCTGCGCAGAGTTTTGCTCCGCGTGAAATTGGAGGAAGTTTGCGCTTTCTCTTGGTTTCCACACAAAGTCAGACGACGCAAGGGGCTTGCAAACCGCTTGTTTATAAACACTACGCAGAAGTGCCATTGTATTCGAGCCCATGGAAGCTCGGGGCACGTGGGCGGTCGGATAGCTGCCAAGGGAGGGGGCAGGAGGGTGTGAAAACCACGGGGTGTGTGCGCGGGAGGGAAGGGAGAGTCGACGAATGAGAGAAAAAGCGAGGGAAGAAGAGAGAGAGAGAGAGAGAGCGGGTGGAGATAAGAAGCTTATATCGCAAAGTTTGCCAACGATATGTTATTAGCTTACATTAATATGACCCGCAGACTCACACACGTGCAATGCCGAGATGCTGCAACGAGAATAAATCACTGGGGCTGGTGAGCAGCAATCAGCAACACAGCACGCATAATATTTTAATCGGGCGGCCCCGACCCTTCTCTATTGGCGCTACCGAGCAGCTGGACGTCGAGGAAGAACCTGCTGCCGTTGTCGAGAGATCGCACAGGCGTGTGCGCTGTGATCTCAGCCCTGTACCCACCAGTACGAATTCAAACTACATCAAGTTGATTGGTATAAAGGTATACTGTGGCACGAGACTGTGAGGGAGAGACACACATTTTGTCTGGTTATATTATACTTGACAATGTTCGCTGCTAATTAATGCGATGGAATAACGAACGGACTTCTGTTTTTAGGACAAGTCCAGGACAGATAACCAAGCGAGACATAGTTCGGGGAGTAGCGGGCATAGGGATAGAGAAAAGGAGGCAAAAAAGAGAGCAGCTATAGGCAACGCAGTGCGCGGACTGTTTCCTTCAGGCCATAGCAGGCAGGACAGGTATAATGATGTCCGTATCAAAGTCATGCTTTTTACATTATCATTGCATAATTTTTCTTATTTAATTCTCTTTCTCGACGCTCTTTTATTATTCTCTAAAGAGATCAACAAGATTCTGTACTGGTGAAAGAGCTGTGTACCAAAATTTTATATTTTTGAATGTTTTCGTGTATCGCAAGCTTCTTAGTAATGATCTAGGCTGACATACTATTTTCATTTCACGTATAATCGTGCCTCACTGTTTAGAGTTGAATATCATTTGCATAAAACGCATTAATAGAATCGCTTTTGTCTCGCACTTATCTACTTCTTGAATGAGATCACGCGTGCGTGCGTCGGAATTTCAGTAAAACATTATGATTTGTCAATTCGTACTCTCTCACAATGGCTAAAACAATCTTATCAATAGTTGTGTCGTCGGGGATTGCGCAGATCCCGATAAACTGAAGCATCGCGTTCTAGGTATGAGACTAGTAGGCAGCGACCATCGGGAGGTACCGGCGGCGGTGGTGTTGGCTTGTCCGGTCTCTGTCCTAAGCTGGCCCCAAATTCCGCAAGCAACAGTCAAAGTGGCATCGCTCTCGGCCACCACTTAGCCCCACCTCAGGACAGCCCGACGCCCTGTACTGTCTCCAATTCGGCTCCAAAGAGTCGGCGTCAACGTAAAGTTACTATTAATTCGCAAACTACTGGTGGTAGTGGCTCAAGTAATTCCGTCGATAGAAAGGTTCGTCTCAAGGCCATGATAACAATTTTTCATCTACTTTTATCGATATCTAGAAACAATAGTGGAAAAAAGACAGTTTTTTGTATTATTTTTTTAAGCAATTGGCTAAATAATTAAATTTTAAGCGTGACATAATTACTTTAATAGCTAAGGTTTAATCGAGCGGAACATGGTTCACAGTCGCCGCCACCTTCGATAACCAAAAACGGAATCTCATCAAACTCGCAGTCCGCGAGGCAAAAGCATAATACCTTGGAAGTTGTTGAAAAGTCTTCTTTAGTATCATCCTGTGATCATGAAAATAACCATAATTTCAGTGATGCAGAGGAGGCAATCGATGCAACGGAAAATCGCTCGAGAGTGTCAGGTGAATAAAGAAAAATGAAGTCTGTTTTGTCTGGATTCGTGCGCAGACTAATCGTATTGTTCGTTATTATTTTCCAACAGGCACTAGTGCGCCTTCCACGCCAATGGGAAAGGGGAACTCTAGAAAAGTAAGTAAAGAGGAAAAGACTGCAGATAAAACTATGCACTCGGCAAACTCCGAGTCAAAGGAGGATATCGATGGTAGCCGTAAGTTATTGTCAGATAATGCGCGAGACGGGCGGACTTCGACCGAGGACATAATACAAAGCTTCGACGCCCCTGTGTCGCTTAGGAAAAAGCCAAACGCGGACGAAATTGTAGCGGTTCGCGAAAATAAACGGAAAACATCCGTCTATTCTCTAGTTAACTTCGAATCTAAGTGTAGTGCCAATAGAAGATCAAATTATAAGCAAGATAATTCAACTGATAATAGTAATCAGAAAGATTCAGATGTTATTTTAGAAATTTCACGTAGCAATCAAAATGATCAAAGGTAAACAAAACGTCTAATAAATTACTTAAACTCTATAATTATTTTTGTTTTACTACAAAAGTTTGTGTAACAGGGATTCAAGTGAAAATAGTGGACCATCGACATCAAGAAAGTCGTCGAGTTCAGAATCCAGACGTAAAAAAGCATCAACGGAAATGACGGATGTGAACAAGAGCAGTAGTACTGTAGACGAGAATGTAGACATTGAGCAAGTTAAAAATTCGAGATTTATTACATCCAACGTAATGGGTGAGTCGATAGATTTAGAAAGTAAAGAGTTTAGGGAGGAGTGTCAGCGGACCGAAGTGGAGGAGGAAGAAGTGACCATATTCGATGACGACGACGACGGGACGAGCATCAGTGACATTGTCGCGACGCAGGCACTTCATGAATCCCTCAGTAAAATGGGCAAAGTGCCGCCTCCTGGACCGGAGATCCATATCGAAGAGGTCAAGGATGTGCCGCAGACTCAGGAGAGCTGCCAGAAAGAAGTGGCGCACGAGGAGACGGTCGAAGGCTTTATCGGTCCACTTTTAGACGAGAATTTTAAAACTGACGAAAAGTTGGAGCAAAAGACTATGGAAATGGATGAAGTAAGGAATCTGTTGATGAAAGTCAAAGTTCAGACGGTAGAGGACGATGACGACGAGGAGAAGGCTGTGGGTATGTCTCCGGACCAAAGGTTTTTAAAATTCGAAGAGGAGATAGGCCGCGGTAGCTTTAAAACCGTTTACAAAGGCCTAGACACGCAGACTGGCGTGGCAGTCGCTTGGTGTGAATTGCAGGTGTGTGTCCGTTAACTCGTGCTCAAACAATTTCATTACAAGTGCCGATGATAACGAACGAGTCACCTTTATTTATTTATTCAATTTTTTTCTCATTTCAGGAGAAAAAATTAAACAAAGTAGAAAGACTGAGATTTCGAGAAGAAGCCGAAATGTTAAAGGGGCTACAGCATCCAAATATAGTTAGATTTTATGACTACTGGGAAGTGACGCTCATTAGACGAAAATATATTGTGTTAGTGACGGAGCTCATGACTTCTGGCACTTTGAAAACGTAATTCTAACAATTTTTCCTTAGTCTAGTCGGTGACTTAATTATCTTTATTTACGTGATTTCACTCTTTTCAGGTATTTACGGAGGTTCAAAAAGATCAATCCGAAAGTTTTGAAATCTTGGTGTCGGCAAATATTGAAAGGACTCGCTTTTCTTCACTCGAGATCGCCTCCAATCATTCATCGTGATTTGAAGTGCGACAACATTTTTATTACCGGGACCACGGGCAGTGTGAAAATCGGTGATCTCGGTCTTGCAACGTTAAAAAATCGTAGCTTTGCAAAGAGTGTCATCGGTACACCTGAGTTCATGGCACCGGAAATGTACGAGGAACACTACGACGAGTCCGTGGACGTCTACGCTTTCGGTATGTGTATGCTAGAAATGGCCACTAGCGAGTATCCTTATTCCGAGTGCACTGGTCCCGCACAAATTTACAAGAGAGTAGTGTCGGTAAGAAATACTTCTTTTTCTCTTTTCTCATTATAGTACGGTGGAAAAAAATTATTAAATAACTTACTTTCAGGGAGTTAAACCTCAAAGTTACGATAAAGTAGAAAACCCAGAAGTTCGAGAAATTATTGAAATGTGCATACGATTGAAAAAAGAGGAACGGCCATTAGTCAAGGACCTCTTGAATCATGAATTTTTTGCGGACGACGTGGGTCTAAAACTGGAAATGGTGTCGCGCGACACTGCTGTGGCCGAAGCAGACCTGTCGCGTGTAGAGTTCCGGTTGCGCGTTCTTGATCCGAAAAAGCGCAGCAACAAGCACAAGGAGAACGAGGCGATTCAGTTCGACTTTGATATCGAAGGCGATAACGCGGAGGAGGTGGCTTCCGAGATGGCCAAATCTAGCCTCATCCTCGAAGAGGATGCCAAATCGGTAGCGAAGATGTTGAAGTCGCAGATTGCAGCTTTGAAGCGCGAACGCGAGGAGCGCAAATTGAGGGAAGAGAAAGAACGTCAGGATGCTGAGGCAAATGCTGCCAATGAGATGCAGAATCAGTTACTGATGCAGCAAATGCAGGCTCAGCAGCAACAGCAGCAGCAACAACAGCAAACTCAACAGGTTCAATCGGGCATTAGTAGTATCCAGCAGGTCCAGAACACTGTGCAGATTCAGCACAGTCTACAAGCGCAGCCTGTGCAGTTGGTACAGCAGCAGCCATCTCTGATACAGCAGCAGACGTCCGTAATGCAACCCCAGCAAGCTCAGCAGATACAACAGCTGAACCAACAGGCACAGCAGCAACAGCAGCAACAACAACAAGTTCAGTATCAGCAGCAACCCTACCAGCAGATCAATCAAGTTGCCCAAACACTGAGTGCCAATTCTTCTCAGTGCTCCACGCCTCAGGCAGTGCCTAATCAGCCTCCATTTCCTCAAGTCACCCAACAGCAGCTTCAACAGCAATACATACAACTTAATCAAATGGGAATTGCTCAACAGTTACCGCATCCGCAGCAGCAAATGCAAATGCCTCAAATCCAACAAACTATACAGTATACACAAACGCAGGTAAATATTTAAAAATATTATTTTTTAAAAATTCACTAATTGGGATGTACTTATTGAAATGTAAAATTTAAAGGTACAGCACGTTCAGCAGATTCATCAGAATCCTGTGTCAGGATCGGCCGCGGTATCAAACATTCAAGGCCAGCAATTTTATCATCAAGGGGCTGCAACGATGACTGCATATCCGACTTCTCAAATGTATCAGCCAAACGTTTCTCAGCAGATGTACCAAGGTTACTCAACGGGTTCAACTGGTGGCCACATTGATGTCTTGGCAAACCAACAGCCCCAGCAAGTTTACACAACACACCCGAGCCAGGCGGCGAATAATGCTGTTGCGACGTCGATCGGCTACATTCAACCGGTGCCGGTACAAGTTTCAATGCCGCAGCAAGTTGCTAGTGTACCAAATGTCTCATCGGCTCCAGTACAGACCATACAGGTAGCGTAAAAATTATTTTCCTAACGCCAGTTTACAACTTAATACCATAAATAGTTTTGTTTTAACGTTACGTAACTGTTAAGCAAATTATTTTACTAATTGTTCTAGACATCTACAATACCACAGAGTCTACAAACGACACCAGCTTTACTTCCAAATGGCAATCATCAGACTCCACCTCAACAAAATATCGTTATGCAAATGCAATATCCACAGGGTGCTAATGTTGTGCCGAGTTCTGCTGCCCAAATACCTCAAAATTTAAATCTAGTCTCGCAAGGCTCCAACACCGCCCAACAGCAATCAACCATGCAGCAGCCTATGCAACAACAGTCTGTGCCGCAACAACAGCAGTCCACATCAATACAACAGCAGCAAATTATGTCACAACAGCAAGCCTCTATAAATCAACAACCAATACAACAACATCAACAGTCTATGCAGCCACAATCTCTGCCACAGCAACAAACTATAACTCAACAACAGCAAC
The DNA here is from genome assembly GCA_030522585.1 of Anagyrus pseudococci. Lineage (NCBI taxonomy): Eukaryota > Metazoa > Arthropoda > Insecta > Hymenoptera > Encyrtidae > Anagyrus > Anagyrus pseudococci. Next base: position 27,408 of record JAPYYQ010000682.1, on the reverse strand, counting down.
AACAAGCACCGATGCAGCAGCAGTCTATGCCACAACAACAAGCACCGATGCAGCAGCAGTCTATGCCACAACAACAAGCACAGATGCAGCAGCAGCAGTCCATGCCACAACAACAAGCTCAGATGCAGCAGCAGCAGTCCATGCCACAACAACAAGCTCAGATGCAGCAGCAGCAGTCTATGCCACAGCAACAGGCAGCACCTATGCAACAGCAATCTATGCCACAACAACAGGCAGTACCTATGCAACAGCCGTCTATGCCACAACAACAGGCAGCACCTATGCAACAGCAACCTATGCTACAACAGGGAGCACCTATGCAGCAGCAATCTATTCCACAACAATCGGCAACACCAATGCAGCAGCAACAGCCACAAATGCAGCAACAACAAGCTCCAATGCAGCAACAACAGGCACCAATGCAGCAACAACAAGCTCCAATGCAGCAACAATCTGTTCCTCAACAGCAGGGGTCAATTCAACAGCCATCCATACCTCAGCAACAACAAGCACCTGTGCAGCCACAACCGATCCCGCAGCAGCAAGTTATGGCTCAGCAACAGCAGCCAGTACTGCAGCAGCAACCTGTACCGCCTCAACAGCAGCAGCCTATGCCATCGCAGCAGCAACAACAACAAGCATTACTGCAACAGCAGCAAACAATTCCTCAACAACAAGCTCCAATGCAGCAGCTTCAACAACCCCTTGTTCAGCAACAGCAGACTGTTCCACATCAAATTCTACCCCAGCAGCAGCAGCAAACAATTCCAGCACAACAATCTATACCTCAGCATCAGGCGATTCCGCAACAATCTCAGCAACTGACTATGCAACAGCAGCAGCAACATGCACATTTGCAGCAGCAAATGTCCATACCGCAGCAGCAGCAACTGCCACCTTTACCGCAAACTTTCCAACAAAACACAGAATCAATAATAGTGGAAAGAACTGTAATCAAGCAAGAAACTTTTGACTCGTCCATGCTGAACTCGGTGCCGATGGAAAATATTGCAAATGCGCTGCAAGAAAGTCATGCGATATCCGGTTATGTACCTGCAGCTGTAGACGGGTAAATATTTAAAAATACACTCGCATTTCAAGTAATATTTATGCTCATTTAAACTCTTTATACAGCTATTCATCTGAAGTTGCTGAAAGCTCGGTGTCGATGTCTGCTACTACGACAGAGAGAAGCAAAGTTAAGAGGACTGGTACAAAAAGAAAAAAGCCAGGTATCAAACTGACAGTTCTTTCTGTCAGCGACATAGAGGGTCAAGCTGTGTCCGTCGAATGCCAGCTCGATACTAGCAAGCAAAAGACAGTCACATTCAAGTTTGACCGGGATGATATGGTTCCAGCAGATATAGCAAATAATTTGGTAAGACAAATTTACAATGAAGGCGTTTGTTCGATTTTCTTTTTGTAAAAGCACAAATATTGTAACTAATAAAATTTGTTTTTATTAAAGGTGGCGGAAAATCTATTGCCCCAATCTCAGCGAGAAACCTTTATTGATCTGATAGAAGATATTGTCAAGCAACTGCGACTCGATCCAACGCTAAACTTGCCACTGGTAGCTCATGGGCCTCCTGATCAATCTGCTGGTGGCAGTCCAGTGACGAGCCGCAGGCCACGAGAGCGTGACCATAGTCTCGACACGACGAAGGTAGTTTTCCATTTTCCACAAACTCATCATTATCATTAAGCATCGTCATATTCTTTAACGATAATCTATAACCACGAATCTCTTAGATTTAGAAAGTGATAATAAAATTAAGTAAATATAAAGAATAAATGGTAAAATAAAAAAAAATGTCAAAATCGTATATACATTTGCCGTGTGTGATTTTGGACGCAGCAGGTGAGACATGGCTCGCTAACACGGCAAAGCAGCCACCGTTCCTCGTACAAAGTTCATCGTAGGCATCGCTCGGTGAGTTCATTCCTTCTCTTTCTCTATCTTTCTCTATATCTCTCTGACCCTATTAACTTTACATTTTCTTTCTGAAACTCATTTCTTTTTTATTTACCTTCCTTTTTCTTTCTACTTGTGTTTCTCTTCTCGACAGCGTCTACTTTGTTTTTCATCTTAAAAAGTTATATTTCGTTCAAGAAGAAGCAGTATGTTGTTATTTCCTCGCTTCCATGTCGTACTTGAAAGTTTATTTCGACTTTTATTTTCAGGCTGCAGATAATTTTGATTTATTTTCTGATTATTTATGTGTCAGTTATTATTCTGTTTATTTCAGCAAGTTGAAGCGGCTACTATAGAGTTGGCGAATTTTTAATTTTGTTTGCATGATTTTTCTTTACAAATTATTATTTTTAGTATTTTTGGTTTTTTTTTGCTGGATCCACAGGCGATGGAAAGAAGAATTATTTTACTCAATTTGTTATTTTTTAATTTTAATATTCTGTTTTAGTTTTTACGTTTGCACTATTTATAAGTAATGTCATTAACCTGATCTGTATGATTTTTTGATTGGCTTTTCATTTGTTTATTAAGTAAATTCAAAATTTATATTTTGTGCTATTTCAGCACTACACACACACACAAGGTAAAGAAACAAAAAAAAGTCATACCTTGTGTTTGTAGTTGTCTGTACAGTAATTGATTTAGAAATGAAAAACCATATAAAACAAATGTCGTGCAGTATGAATACATCATTCTTCACAAAAGTGGAGGACTAATGCACAATTTTTCTTTTCAGAGAGACGATACCTCAAACACGTCGGTGCCTACAAAGTTGCTGCCAATTGACCAGATTATTTCGCAAATTACAAATGCTGGGGTCTCCGAGAAACACCAACAACAATCGCAGCAACAACAACAGCAGCAGTCGTCATCGCAGCCACCCACGCAGCAATCGACTCCAGCTGAAACACCTCAACATGCGCCTCCGAGTACCAGTGAGTCAACCGAGATTTCAAGGCGCTCGTCGACGTCGACTCAAAATACTTCAGATACGCTTACGCCAACGAATCCCATTGAGACCTTAGACAACAATGACAGTTTCACTTCCTCAGCTTCGGTTACTACTGTTGTGGAGGCTGACCTGGGCGATCAGGAAGTGAAATTGGATTCAACCGTCGGTGGAACATTGAAGGAATCATTTTCTACCCAAGAAGTCGATAATATTCCTCAAATCAATGAAATCGTTACTACTACAGGTAAATTATCTTTGGAAATAATTAATGAGATTGATATTTACTATTTTATTTAATTAAAAGTTGGCATCAAAAGTTCAAAATATTGCCTGCCTGACAGTTTCTATGTAAAATTGGGGTACTATCATAATATAATCAAGAGAATTTTGGAGAATAACAGCAGTAGAAATAAAAGTATTAAAAGAAATAGGTCAAAGTTATACGGTGTTGATAAGTATAGTGAGAAGGGAAAAGGGGGAGCGAAAAATTACACAAAAGAAATGTGCTAAAACAAATATATTTATCTCAAAAAGTACACATATAAATTTCTTTTGATGTACAGTATTTTTTTCAGTAACACTATAAAATAGCTTAATAATTTGTTTCTATAACCTTCTATTTTATTGGCCAATAATTAATTATTAATTTGTATAAACAATGCAAAAAAAATTATTGATGAACTTGAAACCAAACTCATTTTTATTACATTTACATACTCCTTAGAGAATGTATTATTTATTATTTTATTTATTACACTCTATGGATAAAAATTAATGTCTTATCCCTAATTGAAATTGTAGTTAAAATTGTAGTTAACAATGACACATTAAATTTATTTGAACAGATAAAACAGGAAAGGATGAAACTCTAAACCAAGAATCTCACGATCAAAATTTAAATGAAGAATCTGAAAAAGAATCGTCTGCTCCTGCAAAATTGTCTGTGCCGCCCATGCGGAAAATCTCGCGATTTCTGGTTAGCCCTGTGGTTGAGCAAAAATCTGTAGTATCTGGAGGTGAGACTACTATTCAACATCATGTTGTGGAGCAACCTACTGTAGTAACGCATCAGGAAACTGTTCAAGTAGCAGAGACTTCAATGACTGCTTACAACAATGAACATCTGTCTAAAATACCGGTTGAAGAACCTGATAATGGGGTATGGTACTTTTCCTAATAGTTTAAATAAATAAATATTGAAATTCAAAATTTTAATAATTTATTTGTTTAGGTTCCGCCAGCAGTTTTCAACCAGCAACAGTTTCAAGCTGCTCAGATTATTCAAAACGTAGGACAAGTGGCTACTCAACTTGCCTCAGTGAATTATCCTTTACAAACACCACAACCTCAAGAAGTGGAGCAAAATTTACAGAATCAACAAAATTTTGCAGCCGCCACTCAGATAAGCGATATTCAACAGAACATACAGAATGTAGGAGGAGTTCCCGTGGCAGTACAAAGCCAAAGAATAATCCAACAGCAGATTGTCGTTCAGACGCAGCAAGAGCTTGCGCCACAACCTCAAATTCAACAGGTTTAATATTTTTACACCTTTACCTTGTTAAACAGTAGTTCGTTATTTCCAGTGAGTCAATTTAATATTTACCGTAGATACGACAGCCACAGCAACAGGGAAACATTCAGCCATTGGTACAGCATCTTCAGTCAAACACCGACGACAGGTATCGCAAGATTTCGAATATATCAAGCAATTCAAATGTGTCGACCGATTCGCAACAATCCGAACCAGCATGTGCGCCTGATGACCGAAAAATTGCCAGTGTATCAAACCAAATCGTCCAGCAACAAGTTCATCCGATCCAACAGCAGCCGCAAGAGAACATGAACGGAGGAGTCATGGCACCAGTTGGTACCATTGACGTTTCTCAACAAATACCACAGCAAATGGTCCATCCCGGCATGGTGCAAATGGCACCGAACTCTTTGCCACCGCCTACTAGCACACAGTTTACCGCCCAAACGGTTGTGACGTCGGAAACGGCACCGAAAACTAAGGCGAAAGAAGTGTCGTCAACGCTACCGGATCTCGCTCAGAATCTAGCAAACATTTTGTCGAATCCAAAATCCAAGTCCGCGCACATCGTAGCTCAGGGGCACGAGGTCATCCAGAATCCCGCGGTTATCCAACCGGCCCTGCACTCGGAGCAATATTTCCAGCCCATTCAGCCGGAAGTCTGCTTGCAGAATCTACAGATTCAGCAGCAGGTTCAGCAGAATGTGCAACAGGTAATAAGAAAGTTGCACCACCTAGGAAATACTTACTGGGTAATTTTTTATACTTTGTAGTTCTGATTAATTGTCAATCTTAAAAAAAACAATATTACTAACGAGATTTTTCTAGAAGGAAAATGTGAAAAAAAAGAATATACATGAATATTAAGGTTGAGATCTAATCATCATTAGATTTTTGTAGATCTTTTTCTTTTATTTTTTTTTAATTGAGTTTTTTTATTCTAGATGTAGCGTAGATTTTTAAACTCATTTGCAATATACTTGTAGTTGAATAGTTAAATTAATTTTTTTATAATATTTGTTTATAATATTAATAGAATTTTTACTAAATTAGGTTATCCAAACTCAACCAAATTTCCCGTCAAACATTCCAACCCAGGCACCAGCGATGCAACAAGGGCTTGTTCAAACGATTCCGCAAACTAGCATAGGGCAAACGATTGATCCTCAGCTCCAAGCTCAAGTTATTCATAATCATCAGCCTGGTATGCAACCTCAAGGCACCGTGCAAGGCCAGTGGGTTATTCCGTCTTACGGAGCAATGCCAGGACAGAATATCATACAGCTTCAGCCCATCCAACATGTTCACGTCATTCAGAGCCAAGCTACTTTGCAGCAGATGATGCCCATTCAGATTCAGCCTCAGACTCAAATGATGCCTCAACAGACTATGCTTCCAGAGGCTCTTGATCAGTCTAAGATGGTAGAACAACATAATCTCCAGTTACAACTTCCGGAACAGAAGCAAACTGTCGCTAAAGTTGACACTGAAGTCAACTCGGATACTGTGAGCAGGTAATTATTATTTTTATTTAAAAAATTAATGTTTTTTAAATGATTACTTGTATTTCAATATATTCAAATTCATAGACGAACCAGCTCCGACTGTCAAATGCTTTCGTCGGAAAACGAGTATTCGAGTCATGATATAACACCTGAGCATACACTCGTTGAGTCGTCTGGAGAGGCTGCCAGTTATCAGCAAAGGCTAGTGCGTGAACAGCATCGAAAACTCAGTCAGCAGAATTCTCTAGATAAACAACAACCTCCGGAAGGTGCTGTCCTTGTCAGTGCAACTTCTGGAGGACCACAGACCATAGCCGATCTACAGCAGAAGTTGGTTCAGCTGACTAGTCAACCTTCGGAGGTGCTGAATGTGAGTACGCCGCCCATCAGTCATCCGGCGACGCCACAGGGATATCAGACTTTACAAGACGTACATGCGTATAGCCTGCAACAGAAGATGGGCACTGTGCCTGGTATTCCTGTTACTACATTTCAACCTTTGGTAAACTATTTTTATAAGCTACCTCTAGAAATGTCTAAATTTGTAAAATAATTAAAAATTTAATTTTTATATGAACAGGCTCCTCTGTCTCCTCAATCTACAATCCATTCCGGTCACTCCATATACACTGGAGAAAACAATTACGGGATTGATAGTTTTGTGGTAGGAGCAGCCGTGGAACAGGTTCTGCCGAGCAATACATTCTCACAACACGTAATAATACCTCTAACTTACTTGTTATGGGTAACCAGAGCTAATATAAATAATAACTTTATCTAAAATTTATAGAGCGCAGATTTAGACAGTCCTACTCCGCCTGCAGTCGGTAATCAGAGCATTCAAGAGATGCCAAGCCCTAATAAAGAGAGTGCTAAGTCTCGAGCTCAACGACCAGGTTCTCGGTTGCAGGAACTTGAGCACGAACTTGCCAAGATCCATCAGAAGTCAACCAATTTAACGTCGACATCGTCGACTCAAAGTGGTACAAACGTACCAGTGGCTATGGTTTATTCAAGCCAAGCACAATCCTATCAACAGCACCAGCAGCTGCAAACAGTAATATCAAGCAGCGGGATGCCTGTAGTTAGTAGTGTGCCAGTAGCAACCGTAGCACCTAGCGTTGTCACTCCACTCTCTACTGCTGATACTCCTGTTCAATATGAGAATCAGGACTCGATGGCTGCATCTTCTGAGGTATATATCCTTGATCATCTTTTGACCTATGTAATCTTTTTAAATCTAATTAATTTATTATTTATTTTCAATAGCGTATTACACTGCACCAACCTGCAAGAAAAATTTCGAGGTTCATGGTCTCGAAAGTGGCTGGTCCACCTGCGAGTGAAACGTCATCTCCACCAAATCAAAATCAGGATGATGTAAAAATTATTGAGAATAGAACCATTTCTCATCATACTGATGAACATTCAGGTAAATCTAATAATCATAAGACGTACGTATTTAAATAGCACATGCTTATTAATAATTTGTTTTTAATTTTTAAAGTTGGTACAACGCCAATACAAATGTTACATAGTCGAGAAGGATCTGTTCCGCCAATACAAAATTCGATTTCAAATAGCACGTCGTCTACTGAGGTAATTTTATTAAATCTTTTTTTTTTAATTCAAGTCTTTTTTATAAAATGACAGTTATTCATTTAAATAATAATTACAGCAATTTGAGAAAGAAGAGCGGTTCCCGTCGTTGACTCCGAGTGAAGAGTACCAATTGCTGATAAAACGGTATGTATTTACTTGAGCAATCAACCACTAAAAATACTTTTAATTAAAATAAAATTTAAAATTTTAGCCAAACCATGGAGCTGGAAACGCTGCAAAGAAGACATAGGGATGAGTTGGAACGATTTCAGCAGCAGCAGTTGCAACTGCTTATTCAACAGCAGCAACAGGCTACTGCTTTCCATCAGCATCCCATGCTTTATCATACTATAACAGGTATAACTTTTTTTAAACATCAGATAATGTGGTAAAATGACAATGAACTTTACGCTACTTATTTTTATTAGGTCAAACGCGAGTACCGGGTCTCGAGGACTATATTATGTTCAGCCCGGCTACGCAGACCCCGATGCAGCGCAAGATGAGTTACTCCCCGGACACGGAGGAGACATTGCGACTGGCGACGCAGAAGCTAAAGCAGCCAGCGCAGGGCGCCGGCTCGGCCGCTATTCCCCACGCTTACGTCATACCAGTGCCAATAGTGCCTTCGGAGAATCTTCAGAGCATCTCGGCTACAGCGGCCGTCCAAACGTCGGCAGCCAACGAGATGCCAGACAGTGGCATGGTCACCGCAACTAATGGTCCAACGACCACCCAGATTATCGGGCAGCCGCAGTATCAGTTTGTTCCAACGACACTGCCGGACACCGCAACACAGGTATATTTTTCAGCTTTTAATATACAAGAAAATTATAAAAATCTGTATGTCGTAGAAAAACAATAAATTTGTACGTTAACTGAATTTCAGGGAAGCTCGGCGGGTACTCTAGTCACAAGCGCGCTGGCGGCTGCGAGCACAGCTGGCTCGGGCAGTTACATTCACTACCACGAGCCAGCGTTACCGGCCTTCAGTTACGCTTCGCCCGGAGGTTTTTTCCTGCCCGCGGGTTACCGGCTGATATACGCGCCGACGCAGCCGACCTCCGTTGCTCCGACGACAACGGCCGCGGCGACGCCGCAACTGCAGCCCGCGACGCCCGCAACGCCTCAGTTTGGTGGCCATGATGGCACGCCGCCCGGAGAGCCTCAGCACTACGAGGCTGGCGCAGCGCCTGAGTAAGGGAAAACGTAGGGTGATCGAGGACAACACCACTGCTTTCATCACCACCTTCACAACCACCTTTACTATTACCATCACCACCGCTTTAGCGTCCATGAGGAGTTTTTCGCAAGACCCCCTCCCCCCCACCTCTTTCTCTCTTTTATCAAGTCGTATCTTTGTGTGTTTGTGCGCGCGTATGCGAATAGTGTGTTTCGTCCGTGAAAGCGTCCCGCTACAGTATCGTAGGTGCGCGAGATCCGAGGACCGCTTCGAAATCGACTACGTCTTTACGTGTGTGTATACGCTTGAATGCGCTGAATTTTTATATATCTAGTGATTTTAAAACTGTTTCTTTGTTCTTTGACGTCTTATTTGCGTTTGTTCAACATGAAAAATGCTGCGCATTTCGATTGTGTGTATCGGCCAATGTAATAGAGAAAAAAACAAATTTTCGTAATTGTTTCTTTTCTTTCTGTTTATTTAGTTTTTTCTTAATAAATTGTTAGAATGAAGATATGAAGTAAATGAAAAATTTTGTTTTAATGTTATTTTTGTTTAGATTAATTTCGTGAGTAATTTCAAAAAAGTCTTTTGAAATTATTTGTCTGCCATTGACTGCTTCCTCGTACGTAGTATACTTTCGTCGGTTCAATGTGATTTGGCCGAGAAAAAATTTGAGTCACGCTATTATATATATTTTAAATATTTTACCGAATATTTTAATAAAAAAAATGAAAATGTTTATCGTCATTACTGTTATGATATGCATAATAATATTCAGAAGCAGTTCTTTTTTATGTATAGCCAAGTGTCAAATGCGTGCCGCGCTGCATAATAATGAATGTGACTAAAAAAAAGGCACTGAATTGCGAAATATTTGAATTACTTGTAGCTATTGTTAACTGTGTAAAACTGGGTATAGAGGCCTTTTTCTATTAGTACACTTGTGATCGTGAATTTGAATGCAGATGATGAGAGTGATTGTGAGAGACAAAATGTGTGTAATGAGTAAATGGAAGCGTGAAAAATTAGAGAAAAAATTAATAAATAAATAAATATGGTGATATAGAGTGACTTTTTATAATGTCGCTTTTTACATTTAAAGGCCTCAGCTAGTCGTACAATTGAAGTAAAATATGTTTAATCTGCTTGACATTATACAAGTAGTTGTTTATTAAGCGAGCGAGAATGAGAAAAAGTCAATTTATCCATTTTTAAAAGAGAAAAAACATTTGATGAAAGAAAACAGAGAGAAATTCAAATTTGCATAGTCATTTTGTCGTGCTTTTTGATGTAAATTTTTTTCATTTTATTTTCTTTTAATACATTGCTATCGTTTTTATTTACTGAAAACTTTATTAGTAGGCTAGTTTATCCATTGAAAATTGACATTTCAACCTACATTGCTTCCTTCCTATTTTACGGAGCCATGAAATTTGTAAACATTTTCTGACTACTTGTACTGTTGAAAAATAATTTTTAAAAGACAAGGTTTCGTGCTCTAAGCTCGCTCGTATTATCAATATTATTTTGATTATCATTATTTTCGTCATAATATTATTTTATTATTAGTATTACATTATTATAATAAGAATTCTTGACATCTTATTACGATTAAATTGCCTCGTTGATTCGTGTTAAAAAGCTTTAACATCACAACAAAATTTTTACCGAAAGATATGAGAAAATTCTATGTTGATTATTTTTAACGACAAGTGTTGTATTTTTGAGATTTCGATAATCAAAATGAATCATCGACTTTGATCCCATAAATTACAATAAATTCTGACCATTTCTATTTTAAGTTACAGAGTTTTATTCCATTACTATCATTTGCTTTGTCCACTTTTTAATAATAATAAGTTATTTATAATGAGTTTGGTCGAAAATCTCTGATTTTATGGAGCACCTTCTATTAACAATTATAAATATTGCTTTGAAAATTAATACATTATTTTAAAAAACCAACACAACCATTTAATGCATAAATTGGTTGTATTCATTTTATGGGCATTTTTTGTAAGCAATTTTTAAAGAGCTCTCTCACAATTATTTGACAACTTTTTCGTAGCAAGTGCAAGTTTTTAATTATTTTATCACGCCTTAAGTTATGTACACTGAATAATAGCATTGAATGTACGGAGGCTCATCGAAAACAAAGAGACAAAACTAACAATCGATTATTCAAATTATTTTTAAAAAATAAATATCTTCAACGGGCACTTTTCAGAAATCACGCAGATCTACTTCGCATTGTAAGATGTTAATCTACTTTCTTTAAAAAAAAAAGTAAAAAATCCAATAAAAAAGATATTATAATCTCAAGATATTAAGTGCGAATATTATTTCTAACTACAAAGTAAAATATTGTGTATATAACCGGAAGATGTGACCGCGAATTATTTTTCAGCCGAAAAAGTGTGATGGAAACGAAAAACAAATGATAAAAATTTTTAGCGCTTGTGGCAATTCCCGTGTAAATGAGGAAATGCCGTGACTAATAAAAAAAATCAACGAGACTGAAAAGCGGAAGTTTTGACGTTGTACGTTTACAACTTTAGTTTTGCATTGAGGCATGTCGCCGTCCAATGAGCGAATAAAAAAAAACAATATTTTCCTCTCAGAAAATCTTTTAAATTATACATATTATATATTATTATCAACAAACTTTTCTTTAGCTTCAGTTATGAAAAAAAGGAAAAACATTTAAAATTTATGGTCAATTGATTTCTTGCTTGCAATTTGCATCTCTTTATTATTCCGTATTATCCGATAATAAGGAAAAAAATATGCTTTCAAAATTTTCAAGCTTAATGTATAGAAAATCGTCACCGCTTTATTGTTGTATAAAGAATACAATTAATTGTGCAGAAAAAAAGAAATCAAGTCTTGTACATCACCTTTTCCCGAGCTTGGCTAATAGAACTTAGCAAAAGTGTAAAAAAAAAGCAAAAAAAAAATACGAATCATTTTCGATCACTTCTAATTTAGTGTAAAAATAAAGAAGCAGAAAAAAAAGAATAAAAAAAAACAATGCTTTCGACGGGAAAGGTCAATAAATATTCGAAATTGGAGCTGCGTGCTGTGCGCTTATGGCGTTAAAAAGAGAGGGGAAAATGTGTAGTAAGTATTACCTAAGGTCTATTTGTAAAGTGAGAGAATAATTGGGATGCGGAGCGTATGGTTATTAAGACGTAGAAAAAACGAATTAGTCGCGAGAGAAAGAGAGAGAGAAAACAAGGTCGAATGCTATAGAGAGTTTGCGGTTGTGATAAGAAAATAAATAAACAAAAAAAAATAAATAAATAAATGCCGACAAGAGCGAGCGAGTATTAGTTTCGTACGTTGATATATATGCAATTTTCCAAAATGATTATTGTAAACAATTAATGTGATGGCCACGAATACGTATTGCGTTTGAGCTTTTATTGACGTTTTCTCCTTATTCAAAGTATAGGCCTGACCAAATCTCTAAAAACTAATAATCAAAAATATTTTTCTTTGGTTCAAGCCTATAAAAAAACAGGCAGTTGGTTAATTTAGAATCTTTAAAATAAAAAAAAAATCTTACATTTGACAAAAAAAAGGGGTAAAAAAATAAGAAATTTCGTTTACAATAAAAATGAAAGGAAACGTGATATTTGCTTAATTCTTCGTTAAGTGTGTGTATTTAAATGCGAGAGACAAACTTGAGGTAATTTAAACGGGAATCGATATATCCATGACTCAATTGGCATGATCCGGAGAGGTGAGGCGCTTCTATAACGATTGTGTACGCGGCGTTCGCTAAAGAGTACATTGTTTAATGCGAGGTCAAAGCGATTGTTTATTATAAACTATAGGCTGTAATTGCAAAGGAGGAAGTCAAAATAAAGATTACTAAAATTTAATTGCAACCACATGATTTTTTTGCTCTTTTACTCCAATATTCTTTTTTAATTTGCAAATCTACGGTAACCACCTGGATATTGTGTGATAAAAAGGAAATTATCGATATAAACATTGCAGTGTAAAAATTAAGCGCTTTAGAATCACCAAATATTAATCATAGAGACAGCATGTAATCACTCGTACTACAAAGAACAACGCAGAAGCTTACAACTGAAACATATATTCAAAATTCACTTGGGTTTGGCTCGACAATACGTAAAATCTTACGTTCACGTTATTTTATATCTTGGCTTTTAACTTCGAATTTTTGTGTTTACAAGCTTCTTATTTGTTCCATATACCAATTAATATTTGACAATACTATACATGAAAGCTTTTAATTTTCACTATTGTAAATTTACATACCTTTAACCTAATAAGCACACACTGTATATTCTTAATTGCCACTGTAGTCTCGGCAGTTGTTCTTTATGTCAGACTCAAAAGTAGTTACGTCGTAAGGTAAATGATCCAATAGCCGACAGCCCCTGGTAGTCGACAACCTAATGTAAAGATGTAAAATTTCATCAATGTTTAAATAATCCATTAAGCAAAAAAAAATGAATGCAACGAGCATCAGGGTATGTAAGTATCGTAAAAAAGATATGATCGAAAGTACCTACTTTTTACTATAAAAAAAATTAATTTTATATTATGCGGTTCAATAATCAGCGACCAGAGCCCTCTCTCTATTCTATGCGTCCCAGTCGTACGGAACGTTTTATTGCTAGTCGACGAGGGACGTAGAATAATAAATTGTTATAGGATATTAAAACGAATGTTGTATTAAATAATATTGTAGGTATAATTTTAGGCAGTTATATCTTTAAAAATCATATTAAATTATTATTTTAGGCGTAAAAATTAATATTTAACTTATTTAATGTGTCTACCTGCTATTACTGATTTTTCAAGTGTCCACCTTTTGGGTATTTTACCGTACCTTATTTTTAAAGAGACCTAGATTGTTTTTTATTTTATCGCTCGGCTACCCGAACAGAAATGTGTTGGGGCGGCCATGGCTATAGCTGTGGACCACTTGTAGTCCCCACAGGTGGCCCGTGGGCCACGGGTGGCGCGTATTGAGGCAAAGCTTGGACGCAGTGTTGCAGGCCCCTATGTCTGTTCATCATAACAAACCCACGTGACCTAGCCTGCGGGCTAAGAAAGCATTGCCGTTACACAAATACAATAAAAGAAATAGTCCAGTATACCAAGTGTAAGGCAAAAATACGAAAGCATGATTACTTATAGCGGATTTTTTTTATGCATGTTAAGAATTAAAGCCATTAAAATTACGTATAATTTTAGTATACGCTACAACCTCGGTCTGTTGTTGACTGCAGTAAGCTGCTTGAAAGAGTAAGTTTCATGAATGTTTTTTAATGGATTAGATTAGACGATTAAGAAAATAATTTTATTTTATTTGTAGTAGAAACCTTCTACAATAAGTATTATTTGACAATCATGAAGATAAAAATAGCAAATATTTGTGAGTATGGTGAATGTATGCCGACCAGTAGAAATTTTAGTGAAGGAGAAACTTTGCTCAACTCTAACTGTATATCAAAATGTGGTAGAAACTCAATAGAGAGTAATGAGTATAATATCATAGCCTTTTGTGATCAGGTTTCATTAGATAATAAGGAATCTTATAAAATTAAAGGGACTATTGATGCATATGGTTCAATAAATACTTTCAAATGCTCTTGCAAGGCAGACTCAAGAGAAAAATGTAGTCACATTTTGGCTGTTTTGCTATTTTGTTCCAGGTAACATCATTGGAATATTTATCAAATCTCAATAATTTTAGTTCTATTTATATTGCTTCGTTTTATTTCAATTGCAGGAATGATATTGACAAATTGCCTATACTCTCTTGTACAGATGTGCCAGGTGTTTGTGAAAGTCGAGTAAAAACAACAGTAGAACAACACAAGGATCTTCCACTGTGTGAAATTCCATGTTTTAAAAAAACGTACAAGGGAACTGATGAAATAAAATTAACTGATTCTCAGAAAGAACAGATTGAAAAGTTAATCAGTGATTTTCGTAAGAAACAAAGTGAAAAATCAAATCCTATTTAAGATAGTTTTTTTATATTTTTAAGTAATTAATTTCATTTATCTAAGTAACAAAACATTATTAATGTATTATTTATTTATGTACATTTAGTTATATTTTTCATGAATAAAATGTAAAATTTTTATACAATTCAAATTACTGATATATATCATTTACAATTTCCATATCCAATAATCTTTCTGTTCTCTCTAGAAGTGGAAGACAAAATCACTTCAGAACCACTTTACGTTCACACAAATTTTTGTAATTAATTGTGATAAGAATAATATTTTTTAACAAATCTTAGTCAATAGTAATTTGTTATAATCAATTGTATTCAATTACAATTATTAAAAGTGGATTAGAATAATTATTTTTAAACAACTGACGGTAACATAACGTGTCACATGTACGTCATCTCACAACAGTCAAGTAACAGCTTTTTATAATTTATATTAATATTTTTATTTATATGGATGTTCATTCAGAAAACTTATGAGTAACTAATATTTGATTAATTTTTTTTTTTAATTTCGATTCCGTACACGGCAACTCGTAAAAATCTAGCGAATACGCTGAAGAGTTGACTATGGTAAAAAAATTTAAAAATATAGGAGTTTTTTCAAATCAACACAAACAAAAATAACAGAATAAAAATCGGCAGCGGTTTTTTATTTGATTTTCGAACAAACTGTAGCTAGGAATTAATTTTTTTAAATTACAAAATTAGTAAAAACAATAACTATTACAAGGATAACAATTAAACTTATTTAAAATATTACTTTAACTAACATGAATCTTTGACGATTCAGCAAAAGCATGAGAAATCCAATGATTTTGAAAATCTGTTATCATCAGTGGGAATCTGAATGGTATGTGGAACACGCGTAAACATAGCAGCCGAGTGAAACACGCACGCAAAAGCCGAGAGAAGATCGCGGTGTATCAAAACTATACTCCGAATGACAATATTGTCCCATGATGTAAAGTATTAACAGTGATAAAAGCCATATCGCCGCCACGTCGTTGTTCTCGTCGTCAAATTTAAGCGAACGATGGCGAGAGGCTGCGACGAAATTGTTAAGTTTATTTAACGCTCCTTGCAAAAGTGTCTGCCGAGCAGCTGACGAAATTTCAGGTTATTTTAGTGGGATATTTTGTCTTTTTCTGCTAAAAAATGTCGCAAAACAAAATTATGATCGGTGACGCTGGTGAGTTTGTTTTTAAATGCTTTTTGTGATTTTCAAAAGGTTTCTTCGAAATTTTAACGATTTCTTTTTTTAGAACCGTTGATGAATCAGAATTCTAAGCCACCACAGAAGGACATTAGATTATTTTGCTTTGATATAAGCAATTACAGTGTTAAAGCACAACTGCTGTGGTGTAGTTTAGGAATTTTTGGTTTTTATATTATTTATGGTTATTTACAGGTATGTTGACTACTTAATTTCCAGAATATTAACATTTTTAAACCTTTTATTAACTTTTGCTATTTTAAAACTAGGAATTAATATTTACGTTGGATGGCTTTAGACCATTTGGTTGGTACTTAACATTAATACAATTTGGATATTACACCGTCTTTGGATGGATTGAATGCCAGATTAGAAATATTAGTCGGAAAATACCATTCAGTACATATTTGTTGCTTGCGCTATTAACTTTAGGCACTATGGGGTTTTCAAATTCATCGCTTGGATATTTAAACTACCCAACCCAGGTTGATTAATAATTAATTTTTAAGTAGAATTTTACATGAGTTTTTGTAGGATTAATCCAATAATTAAATCATTTACATTCTTAGGTAATATTCAAGTGTTGCAAGTTAATTCCAGTGCTTATCGGTAGTATTTTAATTCAAGGCAAGAGCTATGGGATTCTGGACTTTCTTGCCGCGGGACTCATGTGTTTGGGTCTAATACTTTTTACACTAGCTGACAGCATGATTTCACCTCGCTTCAATACTGTCGGCGTCACGATGATTTGTAGTGCTTTGCTTTGCGATGCCATGATTGGCAATATTCAAGAGAAGGCAATGCGGCAACATAAGGCCAGCAACACTGAAGTTGTTTACTATTCTTACAGCATTGGGTTCCTCTATTTGTTCCTAATCCTCACATTAACAGGTGATATTACTAAGGGTGCCTCATTTTGTAGTCAGGTAAGAATACTTAACTTTAAAAATTTGATTAAATATTTTTAGAAATTTTATCTGGCACAAGCTTTTTTAAATTTTCTAAAATGATACCTATTTTTAACTTTGAATATGCGAAATGCATGTATTGGTAATTTATAAAAAGACAAGTATTTCTTTATGAAATGTATATTTTAAAAATTCAATGAAAATCTGTATTTTTTCAGTATCCAATTGAAACATACGGATACGCACTATTATTTTCACTTTCTGGTTACCTTGGTATGCAAATAGTTCTAAGCTTAGTGCAATGCTGTGGAGCCTTTGTCGCTGCTACAGTTACGACGTGTCGCAAAGCTGTCACTATTATCATCAGCTTCCTATTTTTCTACAAACCATTTACTTTCCAATACGTTTGGTCGGGACTACTAGTCGTGCTAGGAATCTACCTGAATGTTTATAGCAAACAAAATAAGACGAGTTGGTCAGAAATTTGGCGCGCAATCAGAAAATGTATCAAACGTCATAACCGCATCCAAAGAAGACTTATGTCAAATGTATAGATTGACACTATTTCATTATTTGTTTGTTAAAAATAGAAGGAACGCAGTACGCATCTTATATTTTAATTTTGACAAATTTTTGAATTAATATTACAGTAATAACGAAGATTATTACAAATTTCAACTTGCAATAAAAGAGAAAAACACTTGTATAAATAAAATGTTGATAAGTTAATTTAATTTACGACGAAGTGACATTGAGCAAAATTAAGCAAGTAGATACCATAAGTAATTTTTTTATTTTGGAGGCATTTGTAAAACCAAATTTTTTTTTAATAGTATAAAATTTTAAGTTTTTTCTAAGTATAAGAAAATTGTGTCATATGCGTCGTACTTTACATAATAAAGGTTTATATTAAAATTATAAATAAATTAACGACAAGAATGTGATAATAATTAAATAATCAGTCAATACTAAGAAATACTAAAATTATGTCAAACATTCCTGTGATAGAAGCTGTTAATCTAGTTAATCTAGGTAGCAACAGTATTTATTACTGATTAATATTAAGATATTAATATTAAGACATTGGTATTTCTAAAATCATTAAAGTATTGCATTGAAAATTATTTAATTGTTTATTAAACAAGTTTTGGATGGATTGAGATTAGATCTTTTTAATACTTTAGTTATGCTTTAAAAATGATTAGACAAAAGTGGGTGTTAGTAAACACTCTCAATGTCAAGTAGGAAAATCTTGACGTAATAATGATTTTAATTTTTTAAAACAATGACTATTTGTGTAAAATTCAAAAGATTAGTATGTTTTAAATGTATTGAGTGTGCAATGGAAAAATACAATTTTTACAATTGGTATTTATGTAAAGATCTGCTATAAAATTGTTATTATTATTTAAGAAAATACCTGTGAATACAAAAGTCGTCACACTAATTTGGTTTTATGTATTTTTAAAAAATATTCTTGTCAATATAAGCAATAAAAACATTTTTTTATTAAATTATATAAATAGTATCTTTCAATTATAATCAATTTTGTACAGCAAAAATGTATACAAGGAGCATATAAATAAAATAGATCATTGAAATAATGTTAAAACGCGTCTTTATTTATCTTATCTTTCATCTACACATGTTATACAATTCTTACATTTAAACTAATTATTTATAAATATTCAAGAACTTTTTTTTGAATAGAGAAAATCAACTAGATTTATGTACATGTGAACATTTTATCTTCAATATTTATGTAGTAATTAAAAAAAAGAACCATTAATTTTTAACTACTATGTTAATTTATGTTTACAGTATATAATTTAAGACTTACATACGCGGTTTTTCATCTGCACGAACAATGGCGATGTTGAAATCAAAAGCTGAAATTAAAGTTTCCTCTAGCAGTCATTCGTTTGAAGTATTTGAATGTGGTGAAAAGCATACATGATTGCAACTCAACGTAAAGCTTAAAATTAAAATTGACGTTTTTTAATGTACTTTCAATAATTATGTGTCCTGAAATTAACCTCATTCAATCTGAAATTTCTAATAAATTTCCTTTTCCCTCTCCTTTCCTCTTTCTCTCAACCTTTCTCACATTCTCTCCTTTGTCAAATGAATCATCGAGGCGAAATTAAATATCTTATCTCCTACGATCGTTGGAGCCACTGCGTCGAGATCGAGATCTTCGATCACGGCTGTTACTGCGTGAGCGACGAGACCTGCAACAATCCAAAATAAGGTTTGATTAAACATCCGCCCCGTGTATCTGCTGATAAAATGCTAAAGTGTCATTTTCACAAACAATCGTAATATCCGTCAGCAAGTATCGCTTCGGCTGTATGATCAAACGATCAAAAAAGAAGGGAGACTCGGATACGAATCAATCGACTTCCTTTTTCGTTCGTCAGTTCGGCCTTCTTATCATCACCCGGAGGAAAACCTTACGAAAAGAAAAGAAAAGCATCTTCTGGAACGTACCTCTTTCCTCGACTGCGGCTCCTGGACCTCGAGCGTCTCCTATCCCTATCTCGGCGCTCGCGATCCCTGTCCCTATCGCGTTCGCGGTCCCTGTCGCGCTCGCGGTCCCTCTCGCGCTCGCGGTCCCGGTAGCCCCCGCGGTCCCGGAAATTGCGCTCCCTGTCCCTGCTGCGATCGCGACTGCGACTCCGATGCCTGCTCCCCGAGCGGTCCTTCTCCATGGCCTCTCGCTTCTGCTTGCGCCGCTCCTCCATCGTCTTCTCGAGGTCTGACAGCTTCTCGCGGATCTTGATGAAGCCGAGATGGAGCTTGCCGCCGAAGTGATCGGCGAGTCTCCGGTCGTTGTCGTGGATGCCGAGGTAGGCGCTGCAGACCTCGCAGACCCTGAGCTTCTGCTGCTGGTACGAGCTCGCGGGCATGCTGTTCCGGTACTCCTGCTCGGCCTCGTTCTTCTTCTTGCGCAGCTCGTCGATCTCGCCCATGAGCTTCATCGACTCGTCGACGAAGCCCTCCTCGCCGAGTTTCTCGGCCTTGGCCAATTTCTTGCCTATCTCCTCGGCGAGCACGTGCACGTTGTTCGCCTTAGCAGCTACCTCGGCGCTCAACTCCTCTTGAGTCTCCGCGAGCCGCTGTTTTGCCTGCTCAGTACGCCGGTCGCAGTCCGCTATGAAGTTCTGCAGATGCTCCATTGCCTGTGAAATACGAGTAAAAACAAAAAAATTAATTCTTCATTCAAAACGAGCGTTGGGCTTTCTTATTCTAATTGATTAATACGATACTCACGTCGATGTCGTAGAAGTGGTCCTTCTTCTTCTGCGCAGCCTCATAGTCAGCTCGCAGGGCCAAGTCGTGTATTTGCGGGCATTCCCCAAGGTCCATGCGCTGCGATTTGTAAAAGGATCTCATTAATCAAGCGGCATTATCAACATCAATGGACGACTTGTCGAGAGCCGAGATCCTTACGATCGATCTCGCACTCGGCTTTTTCGTCCCTCTCCTTTTTCTCATTCTTTTCGTTTCTTTTATTTTCTTTCTTGTTGTTGGTTTTCAATAAATTCTTAATCAACAGGTATTTTTCGTATTTACATATCTTTTTATCTCTTTTCTTTTTCTGCAACTAGGAACCCCCACACCCACCTCCAAATTTAAATCAAGGTCTGTGGATCGTACGCTAACAAGGGGACATTTTTTTACGCTTCTGTCAAGTAAAGGTCGGACATCATTCGATTGTTTATATTTAATAATTCAACTATTAATTGCAGCAAGTCATCGAAGCGATGAAAGTGTCGCAATGATGTACACCTAATTACTTCCGAAGACGTAAATCTTGATTGCTCGTAAGCTAAAAAACATCAAGGGATGCGTTTAACTTGGAACTGGCCCCTCCCTTCCCTCGTCTTATCACCCACATTTATGAAAACACGTCCACCCGAACGTGCCGTGTATATGTAAAGTGTAAAATCGCACACATAAGTTATATATGTAAATATCGCTTTTTAACATATCGCATATTATTATAAAGTTTCGTTTGATGTTCAGACTTACAAAGGCAATGCGTCTTCGGCATAAGTCTTCCCACATCGTTAATCAATGTGACGATAGAGTGACGAGCTCTTACGTGAAGAAAGAGCTCAGAAGCTGCTGTTGCTCTGGATAACGGTTGGGCTTAATAAATTTCTAGAGCGAGATTTCACCTACACAAATTGGAGGCTAATCTCGATGGTAAATAAATTGCTGCCTCTCTGTTGGGTCTGTCGGCGTGTGTATATGCGTCTACATACGTGTGTCGATTATTTCCCCCAGCGATTCGGAAAATACAGACATTTATGGCAAGATTTTTCGTTAAGCGTGTCAATTTATCTTTACAAGTTTCCTTTTTTTTTCTTTTAAGTGACGTATCGTTAGTCGTTATCGAAGAGAGAATCGGACGAGTAATCTTTATGACGTTTGCACAGACGAAAGAATTAAAATATTATTTTTTTTTTTTGTGAAATTAAAACAAAACAAAAAAAAAATTAGATGGTTTTTTTTTGGTTTGTTAAGGAAAAAAAAAGAAAAAAAAGTAGGAGAATCATAAATGTAACAATATACAATAATAAACGTTCTATAGATAGATAGTTGGTTGGTTTCACTTACAGAGTGGCACACACCTCCCCCGCCTGAACTTTGCGATGGACACGATGCTATAGCCAGCACACAACCTTAAGTTTTTCATAATATTTAGTCAGATTTAACTAATCGAGACCGTACGGTGATAAATGTTAAAAAAACATTTTGTTCGCACTTATTTCATTCATTATTACTTAATTTTTTTTATTCAATTGTTTTATTGCTCTTTTTCTTTTTTACATAGTAAACCTATCGAAAAAAAAATATATATTTCTGTTGATGACCGGTCAAAAAAATTGTGATTTTATAAATTTGATATGATAATACGTACGATAAAAAACACCTCTGCTGCCTATTTCCAACGAGCCGAATTCCCTTTCTGTGAGCTTGCCTATATTTTGTCGATATACTTTTTCGCAAATTGCCAAATTTGTGTTTTTTTTTATACGAATAAGGTAACAATAGTTTTTTATAAAAAATCATAACCGATAGAAAAATAAAGGAAAATAATCGTAGTAAATGAAACAGAAGGAAATAGAATTAGTTTTGACAAAATACTTCAACTTAAATTTTACGTACAGTGTCACACGAATCATGCAAGAATTTAACTATAAAATTTGTTTGTAATAAATTTTGATAATTTATGATGGCGAATTTATATGTGATAAAGCACAATTATATGAACATTAAATACACAAAAACTAAATGTCTTTTGCAAATTACATAAATTACTTTACCGGAAACTATCTTTACTTGGGTTTTCCAAAATTTTTTAAATTTTGAAACTAGATAATCATTATTCAAACTTGAACCAATGGATTAAACTATTTAAATAAAAAAAATTTAAAGAAAAAAATATGAAAATTTACTTTGTTCACAAATATATCTGTAGTTGGATAACCCAAATGAAGTTTAATGATACTTTTTGGCAATTTACGATAGCTTACTTACAGTCAGTGTTTTCTTCTCACACCCTTCTGCGAGCAAAAAAAAAAGATATATCTCTCTTTTTTTTAAAAACATTCATACTCACAGATGTTTTCAAATTTCATTTTATTTCTCTTACTTTGGGCTTAATTAATGTGCAAGCAAAAAAGTATACTAATTCTCTCTGTCATAAAATCTTTTTTCTTATGAGGTCTCTACTCACCAAAGAACGCATGATAGAGGGCACGTTTGACGCATGTTGGGTCTTGTGGGTTATTGGACAAATTCGTCACCGCGAAAATAAGACGGAGTAGCCAAGATGATAATCCAATGCATTTTTCTCAAGCAATATCAATATAATGAATGCATGTGTAGTAACTTTAGTAAGAATTTACTGGCAAGAAATTTATTGACTTTCGGAAATATGTTTTAGATAGATTTTGCAAAAATAACCTTGGATAAATTTTTATTAAATTATTGAAATAAAAAATAGAGTTAAAATATGTGAAAATATTCTTGACAAAATATAAAAAACTACATACAATTAAAATCAAATACAATATAATAATTTTAAAATATAAAATTAAAAAAAATTTAAATAAATGATAAACATTAACAAAAAAAGAACAGCAAATAAAATAAGATAAGGATTTATCCAAACTTTTACAATTTCCAAAAAAATCATAAATTTCCATATTCAAAATTTCTACTTAAGTTTTTTTTTATTGTTTAATATGTATTATGTATGAAATACTTATATCAAGTAATTTAATTAAGTAGAATCAATGGTATGTAATACGTACGTCCTTTTCATCTTTTTTCAGTTATTTACTTTTAGTACTTACGGGTTTAACGCGACCTTTATTCAACATCTATGAACAGTACATATTTCAACAGGGTATTGCATACAATTGGATTGCAATTGCTTTTCCAGACGCTCTGGAAATAGAGAACTGCTGGTTAGCAGTTCAATATTAGTTAAATGACTGTCCAACCAAAGAATCTTAGTAGCAGTTAAAAGAGTAGACCGTCAAAAAAAAATTTATAATATTTACCTCATCATAAAAAAATAATTAATTATTTTTTGGTTTATACTAATAAAATATACCATGTTTTGATTATAAAGAAACTCTTAGTGAACACAAATTGGAAATGAACACTTTCAAGTTTTACATTATGAGAAATGTAAAGCACAAATTATTTTTGTAAAAAAGAATAAATTTAAAAAAAGTTTTCATTGAATGTGATGTTCTCAGAATGCACAAAGATTTCAGTAAAATTAAAAAATATTGTTATAAAAAAATATTAATATATAAACAATTAAGAATAGACATGAATAAATAAAATAATAAATTAAATTTACTTACCGTGGATGAAAGGATTTCATGTGGACAACACGCTAGCAGGAAACTCTTGCAAACTTTAGGATCCGAATATTTGACTTGAAATTTGTTGTTTTCACCTAAAATTGAAAAAAAAAAAATTATTAAATATTTGTCAGATAAGATTTATCTGAAGGCTGTCTTTTAAATTGCAAAAATAAGTTACTGAGGGAGAGAAATATAGAAGCCACATAAAAATCACTTTCAGTGAAATATTATATCCTGATACCTTTCAAGTGCAAGATGTACAACCATTCCACAAATAAAAGCATAACATGATACTTGTGAAATTATTTGTAGCCATCTATATAGTTTTATATAATGATCATATAATCATTTTAATAATAAATTTATTTTAAAAAATTATGCAAATGCAAATCAGAAATTTTCTTTAAATAATAAATTCTTTTTGGCTCTAAAATGCTAGTTCTTTGACTTGACAACCTACATACTTTTAATGCTAATTAAATTATAACTTAGAAAGTTATTTATTATGTTACTCAACTCTAATTATGACCAATAAAATAAGGGTAACAAACATTTATACCAAGAAAGTATAATTTCGAAAAATTTATACATGTCCAAGAAAAACAAACAAAAAAATCTGAAATCAACAAGCTAATGATAACAATCACAACACTAGCCGAAATAGGAGCACGCTAGTCGCAGCGCCTAAAGTAGGTGCGCCGTGTGTATCATTAGCATAAGTACGCGAATAAATACATTTCGCATTCGTTGAGCGCATCTGCTGCTAGAATCAGAATTGGCGCATCAGCAGCTAAAGACACCGAGAAGAGGATGTCGAAGCTTTAAGGAATCGAGAGCACGATGAAAAATCGATATAGCAGCAAGGGAGCAATAGAGAGCGGCGGCGACGTGGACAGCGGGAGGTAGTCGCGCGCGTGCATATGCGGCGGTCGCAAGAGCGAGGGAGAAGGAACGAGTCGCAGGGGGGCGAGGCTGGGAAAAAGGAGCGCGTGTGTTGTAGGCTGCGAAAGAAGGCTTGTACTCCATCTTGCTTGTCCCCTGCCCACGCACTGTGCACCCAGGGAGGGCTATAGTAATGAAGGAAAAGCACTCACCGTTCCGCCCGGTACCCATGAGCTGGTCGAGCATAGCTCGCATCTGGTCGTGGGCCGTCATTTTCTCCAGTTTGCTAGCGTGTCTCTCCTCTTGGCGAGGGCTCGGGTCGTGTAGGTTAACGAATCTCGGCGTCCAGCGATGGCAATGATTTACCACGACGCGACGGCTACGGACCTCGACGTTCCGCGTCCGGATGATCCGCTGCTCATCGGCTCAGAGGGGAGGGAGGAGGCTCGATGACCTGACACCGAAGCCTATATATTGCCGACGGTGTATAGGTTGCTGCTAAGCCCGTGTTCTTGGGCTAACTGCGCGCTGCGACGGGCACGAACCAGCACTACGTAGCGGCCGACACGGCTTCTTTCGGCCGCTCTTATTGGCTCTTTCGACGTTCGAAGTAACGCTCGCAAGGTTACGCGGCCAATCGGCGTGAGGTGATACTGGACGACGAGTTTGCTTTCTCGCGTACTTTACTGATTTTTTACGCGTCAAATATATCTGGTTGTTGCACGAGCGCGCCTTTCAAGCATTTTGCAGAGAAATATTCTAACAATAAAAATAATAACCAAGTGCGTACGTAAGAGTTTATATAAACACATGAATATTCTTATGTGAATGTACGTTTTATTTATTTCACTAATACGTCGGGAAAAATGTGGTTTAAAAAGGGCATACGCTTGGTAGCACTGTTTTATCAGCTGACAATTAAGTGTAATTGAAATCAAAAGTAATAATGCATCGTTGATAAAATAATTTAAGTATCCAGAATTTTTTAAAAACTAAATCGTTAATTTTATTTTAATTTGTAAAATATATTTGAATTTGTTCTTTATATTTGTTGTACACCTACGTTATTGTGCTGCAAGTATAATTGCAATACACGGCTAAACTGTGTTTATAAGAAATTTGTTTAATTGTCTGTGAGAAAAGATTGTTGAATTGAATAATCGAATGTTTATTATTCAATGAAAGTAAATTGATTCATTAATTAAATAAGTATTCAAAATTATTCGTTATCTGCAGTATATTGTTTATTTTTTTTTAAATAATCTCCATGCACGTGTTTAATGTCAGCTTTTTTTACCACTAATATGAGTCATCAAACGCATAAATTTTCTTTTTTTTTCTCGAAACTACTTACATTGCTACATTAGCAGTGCTCGGTCATACAAAATACTTCGATTTCAACAAGCGTCAGCTGATAAAGAAAAACTATTTACGTTGATTTGCTAACTCAACTTATGAATTATTTCACAACTCTTATTAAAAAATCATTTTTTGATAAAAGCAGGACATATTTTCCATGTTACATCTTCTGAGTTATGTAAAATTATTAAAAATTTCTACAATTTCTTTTATTTTATATAAGTGTTACATTACTTTCAATTTATTTTCCTGAAATTTCTCCTATACTGTTTGAATTTGCGCAGTAAATGGATCAAAATCGCGAAACCGGTAAGATAATAGTAAACATTATAACATTCAACGTTCCCTTTTATTGACCATAAGACTCTATTTGTTTTTCTTCTCTTCTTCTTCTAACTTTAGATTGGCATTGATGCCTGATGGCGAGCTGTAAGACTCTGTCGAAGCAACCGTTAGAAGAAATGGTCAACAACGACAAAGTGCCGTGCGGAAGGAGAGGGAGAAAGAGCAAAACGGACATCAGCGCCATCAAGTTCGGAGCACGCTCGGGGCTCGGCATTCTGCGCGCGGTTTTATCTGTCCATTCCATTCCACGTTGGGAGCTCGGGGCGCTCGGAGGCCTCCGAAAACCGGCGCACAAAGGCAGAGACTCGTCGGCCATTACACTGAAATTCTCGTTAACGTTCATCGCACGCCTTGACCGCCCTCATCACTTTCGTACTTGGAAGTAGGTACGCTAATATTCAGGTACTAATTAATATAACTTTACTGCCGCTGAGTAAATCAAAATTCAATTAGTGTTTAATTTTATAAATTTGAAATGTTAGTAGACTGAATTGAGATAAATTTTTACAAGATTCTATTATTCATATTAAGTTTCAAATAAAAACGTACAATTTTGACCACGTGCATATCTAACCGCATGACTTACTCAGTCACTATAGTTATTGGACATTTCATGAACGTTCCAGAACTTCTATAAATACATTTCACAATAATTCACAACCAATTTTTTTTTCAATAATCTAAAAGATATAAGTGTATTTGTTGATATGAAAAAACTAATAAATAACAAGTAACAACACATGAATAAGTACAACTTAAAATTATAGCGCTGGAACACGTTAGGTAATTATTTCTTTGTTCAGCTGCACTCTTGTTAAAATTGTAAAAAAAATCATTGGCAGTGACGTTATGTTCTCCTTTGAATTTTCTATCGAGGGCAAACTTTTGAAACAATGAACTCTTTTTGCCTCATTAAATAATATAACTTGTCTTTCTCATTTTTTTCCTTTCTCTCTCTCTCTCTCTCTCTCTCTCTCTCTCTCTCTATATATATATATATATATATATATATATATATATATATATATACACACACAC